>CAODLS010794466.1:0-27293 GCA_948243855.1 Flueggea neowawraea | reverse complement strand
AAAAATAAGAACTGTTTAATTAAGAAAATTTTTCATTATTTTTTAACTGTCATGAAAATTTTTCATTGTTTTCTAAAAAATTAAAAAACAGAAATAGGAAAATAAAAAATTTATTCAATTTTTTTTTATTAACAAACATATTTTCTAAATGTTTTTAATTTTTAAAAAATAGAAACAAAACAGAAAACAAAAATAAAAAATTATTTTCTCAACTAAGTATAGCTATACTTTCAAGTACAAAAGTCTGTACAAAATTTACTCAGATCAACACACTAACTACTAGACTAAAATTTACTAAATCCAGATCAACACACTAACTGCCTGACTAAAATTTACTAAAGCCAACCATTATTACTCAGAAAGAAATATGTAAAAGCCAACACCAGTGAGAAGCAAAATATCTCTTCTTCAAACCCTAATATCAGTGTGTCTATGGAGACTTCTATATTTAGCATCAGCTACTCCAGTGAACAAATGAAACAATAAGAAAAGAAATGCTGTCATGGAAATATAACAGGGAGGGAAAAGGAGGAGTCAATCTTTACAGCGAAATTTGATCTCCCGCGTAATAGATAAGCGAGGCAGGAAGAACTGTGTCCGGAGATGCCTAGACATCTTGGCTATGCATGAGGCAGCAGTTTTGCCTTAGGCAGAAGATAGGCTTTTAAGTCTCAAATTCTTAGCACATTCCTCCTGCAAATTGGAAATGTAATTATATTCAAAACCGGCAAAGCAGCAATGACGAGTTTCAAACACAATTATAAGAGTTTCAAACATGTTCTCACACATGGAAAAGGACTTGCTGTATCAAGGTTCCAATTAATACTTGTAATGATCAAAAAGATTCTCCACATCAACATGTGTTCATCCTCATAAATCAATTTTGTTAAACATGATTACATTGGTAAAGTGCAAGTTGGTAAACATTTCCATTCCTCACTTCAATTTTGCCTTTTCTTTTGTTATAGATCTGTTGACAAAATATAAACTCTTCGTTACTACTGACCACAAACTGGTTCAAAAATGACTTAAGTATATTCACCTGTAAGGCTTTTAAAAGAGAATAGCTCCGTCTTTGTTCTGCCATTGCTGCCGCATACCGTTTCTTAAGAGCATCGCAAACCTTCTGATCTTCCAGAAACTCAACTTCCACCTTTTTTAGCTTCTGTGAAATGGACAGAACAGTAAATACCCTCCTCCTCAAAATAAAAAACTACACTGATGCAAAGGTCCGTGCAGGATCCAATGAAAAAAAAAATCATTTGCCCAGCATATTGAAACATTTCTTATAATGATAGTTTCCAATTTACAAAAGCTATCTTAACTTAAGCCACCAACAATTTTCCAATAAACTGAAAATCACTTAATAAATTCCTAATTATTCAATGCCATGCTGGAAGCATTAATAAATATTTGAATTCTCCACAGCACAGATTAGCATTGCAAAGAGCAAATTATTAATTTCAAGGTGAATGTCATTTTTTTCACATCAGTCTCACTCCAAGCCTCCAACTACAAAAGTACAACAACTAGCAAAAAGAAAGTAATGCGCACTGTTGCCTTGCTCATGGTGTCTCCAACAGAAATATCTCAAATATTCATAAATTCTAGCTTTAATCCCATTTTTATCAATCTATTCTCCAATTAATAAAATTTAAACCTCTCTGATTAGTACCTTTTGATGGAGTTTATCATAGAAGTTAACAATTACCTGTTGACTTCCTTTAACTATTCCTTCCATGGAATTAATTAGTTTCATGCGACCGTCGGTACTTGTAATAGCATCTTGAAACTGGGAGCAATAACATGTAAAGAAAATCAGCGTCAGTATGCATCAGGAATCATTAGAGTTTTACTTCTAGTCTTCCAACAAAAAACTAGAAGAACAACACAGGGAACATGTTTTTATATGGTAGAAATCTCATTTATCCAAACATATAAAATCAAACACACACACAAACACACACAATGATTGAGGAAATTCTCAATTTTTTAGATATACCTTACCTGTGAACTTATGGAGTTCAATAAAGATGTTTCCTTCAGCATCAACTCCTTAATCTCCAAAAGAGCATTATACGTAGCATAATGTTTTCGAGTTTGTCGATGCTTCTCCTGTTCAGTGGCAAAGTGAGAATAATAAGTATTGTAGGCAAAGAAGCTACACAAAATTTAAGTTCAGAAAACAAAAGAAAAGGAAACTAAGCCCACTCATATAATCTTAAACCTGGATATGGGAATTCAATTCTGAGAATCGCCGTTCATACCTGGAAGGTAGAATTACACAACCTAGATAGTAAGTATGTGGAATCTCAAAATTATCAGGTCTAAAATGATTGTTAATAGGAGTTAGACATTGAGGGATGCTGCATTGAGAATGGAGAAATGTAACAATACATCTGAAACAAGATTTCTCCTAAAATAATTATGAGGAACCAATGAAATCAACTTCACAGTGTATTCTCTTGAATTGGACTCACACAATGGCCAAGAAAAAGTCCACAATCACGTAATATTTGAGTAGACAATCTCAAAAACACTTAAGTAAAACAAAATTTCCAGCTCCAAACGAAGTCAAAAAACACGCAAATACTGAGGCAATAAATGCTAATCTTAAGAAACACATAAAAACAGGGGCAAAAAAAAACATACTGAATAAGCTCCGGCTGTGTAGGAACTTCACCGAGCTGCCTCTTAACGGACATCATGTCCCTTAGCTTGGCTGCCAATTCCTTTTCCACAATTACAACTACCATAAACATCATCTACTCGCAAAATATAATTCAACATAACAGCAATTTATGCTTTTTTTCCCATATTAACCTTCTTGGCCACATTTCGTTCCTTCAACAATTCCGCCAATGCCATATCAAGTTCTTCTAAAATCGTCTCTCTATCTAAACTAGCTTCAATTTTCTCCTCCAACTCACTAACCTCAGCAAGCAAAACGCTGCGTTTTGCATTATACTCGGACTCCAGTACAGATTCTCTACTTTCCAATTCCTACAAACATCATTAACACCACATAAATCCAAAAATTACATAAACGAGAGGAAAATGACACCATTTTTCTCAGAAATTACCTTCAAGGACTCCAAAATCGGAACCAGTTTCTGTACCGCCGCATCGGCGCCTTTCTCTTTAAGTCTCTCACTCAACCGCTGCAAGTCGCCGATGACTTCAGCGTTTCTCCGATCCTAAATCGTGTTAAGAAACGACAAAGTGACATAATAGTAGAAATTAAAGCGGGATTTTCATGTGTATGGATGCATGTACACGCAAATAAACACGTATGTAATGAGTATTACAAGCAAAACTTACAAGGTCATCTAACTTGGAATTCAATTCCGCGATTGAAGATCTTGAATCGTGTAACACCAGCTGGAGTCGCTGGAGATTGAGGTCCTCGACGTCACCGTTTTCGCTACCGTCTTGCATCTTTCACACAGAGGCTTGTTTGGATCGAAAAGCTGAAAACGAATGAATCATTAGCTGGGACTTCCCTTTAATTCTTTGTTGTAGACGACGTCGTCGCGGATAAATAAATTGTAATTATCGTACGACAAAAGAGGCAGATTTTTAAACTTTATACAATACTACTCTCAATTATTTAACACTTTTCATTCATGATGTTTAATTGAGAACATAGCTACTGAATCGAGTCAGACGTAGAATTAGATATTTTTATTAAATAATAAGAACATCATCAGTCTCTTTAAAATTTAAAATAAAAAGTCAAAATATATTATTTTATTTTTATTTATATAAAATTTGTATATTAAAGAGATAAAATTTTAAAAGTAAATATTTTATTAATAAAGTAGATAAATAGTATTAAAAAATGAATAACAATTTTTGAAATTTAGAGAGGAATTATATATTTATTAAAATTGTTAGTTATTTTATTAATAAAATATTAAAAAAATAAGTTAGATTATAGTAAAAGTGAAATTGGGTTGATTTGAGTTAAATAACGATATAAAATATTATATTTTAATAAAAGATTTTGATGAGTCTATTGGGATGCTCTAAAAGCATATATAATAGATTTCTTAAAGATGAGGAGTCAAAAATATTATTTTATTCTTATTTGTGTGTTAATTTTTGAGTGATGTGCAAAAATAGGCAATAAAACAAAAATCATTTCACAGATACAACAACATTTAAAAAACATACCAAAAAATGAATAAAATATTCAGAAATACAACAGTTTGACCGCCGCTCTTTTGTCGCTGCTCCTCTTCGTCTGTCGATGCGTCTCTCTCTCTCCTCCATCACTTACTCTCGTCCGTCGTGTCACTTTTGTTGAGGAAGAGGAAAATCGAGGCAACGAGGAGGAAGAAACAGATGCAATGAGAAGGAAGAAACAAATGCGAGAAGAGAGACAAAGAAGCAGGGGCGAATAAGAAAAAGGGGCATAGGATGTAATTTCCTCTTAATTTTGAGTAGTGTTGCATTAGAGAAATGAAAATTAATATTTTTGTGCATTAGAAAATATAATTGATTGGGTTGTATTTGTGAAATCAAATTAAGAAAAAAAGGGCATAGGATGTAATTTCCTCTTAATTTTTCTTGAAATTTGTGTACTTAAGAAAAGAAATATTAGAAAGTGAATATTTTATTGATAAAGTAAATAAACAGTATTAAAGAATTAATAGTAATTCTTTAAGTTTGGTGAGAAAATGTAAATTTGTTAAAATTGTTAGTTAACTTATTAGTAAAATATTGAAAAAGATAGTTGGATTGTAAGTGAAAGTAGAGTTGGGTTCAAAATTCGAGACAATTGTAGTTAGGACTGAGCACGGGTCCTGGAGATATCCGAACCGAATCAGAACAAAAAAACCTTTTACTTTTGACTTTCTACGAACAGAATAGAACCAGAGTTTTTTTCAGTTCGGGACTGGGTCTCAAGCAAAGAACCGAACAGAAACCAGACTGGACCGAGAACCGAAAATAATACATATATATATATATATATATATATATATATATATATATATATATATGTGTGTGTGTGTGTGTGTGTGTGTGTGTGAACAATTATATATGTAATATGTATAAACAATTATGTACATGAACAATTATATATGTATGAACAATTATATACATGAACAATTAATTATATATATATATATATGGAAAATTATATATATATGAACAATTATATATACATATATATATATGTGTGTGTGTGTGTGTGTATAGGTGTACATATGTGTTCATAACTTCATATAATCATAGATGTTTATAGGTGTATGAAGGTGCTCAATGGATATTCAAAGGTGTACATAGGTGTTCATAATTCATAGGTGTACATACTACATAGGTGTATATATTATATGTGTTCAATAGGTGGACAAAGGTGTACATAGGTGTTCATATAATCATATGTGTTCAATAGTGTAAGAATGTGTTCAATAGGTGTACAAAGGTGCTCCAATGTGTACAAAGGTGTTCATAAGTGTATATAGATGTTTAATGAACAATTAAATAATTATATAAATATATATATATATATGAACAATATATATATATATATATAGGTGTTCATAGGTGCACATATGTGTTCATAACTTCATATAATCATAAGTGTTCATAGGTGTATGAAGATGTTCAATAGGTATTTAAAGGTGTTCAAACTTCAAAGGTGTTCATACTTCATAGGTGTACATACTACATAGATATATATAATTATATGTGTTCAATAGGTGTACATAGGTGTTCATATAATCATATATATTCAATAGGTGTATGAATGTGTTCAATAGGTGTACAAAGGTGTTCCAATGTGTATATAGGTGTTCATAAGTGTACATAAGTGTTCATATAATCATAGGTGTTTAAAAGGTGTGTGAAGGTGTACATAGGTATTCAATAGTTGTACGAAGGTGTTTAATAAGTGTTCAAAGGTGTTTTAATGTGTACAAATGTGTTCAAAAATGTTCATAGGTGTACAAAGATGTGCAAATGTGTTCATATGTGCATATACGTGTTCAAACTTCAAAGGTATTTTATACAATAAAAGCAATAAATGTTATGATTTATTGATCATAATTCATTACTTACATGGAAGAGCAAATGAATTAAAAAAGTTTGTCATTTTTTAATAATTTTTGTTTTCCTCTGTTAACTTTTTATTTGCATTTTTTGTATTCACTCTTAATTTAAAATAAAATTTTTATTTGCAAATTATATGTCTTTTTTTTTTGTAAGTATATAAATTATATTATTCAATCTCTTAAATTTGTATTCTATTTAAACAATTTTTCTTTCAAAAAAATTAACATATCACACATTGGGTTTTTTAAAGGTAGCATATTATTATTAAAAATGTTGTTATATACTTTTAATTTTTACCCACCCATTAATAATATATCTTATTATATAAAATAAAAACAAAATTTTCCAATTTTATCAGGTAACCTAACGACATGTCGTTTCTGTACACAAAAACAAATTCTGGCCATTCCTTCCCAAAACCGAACTGACGCCCAAATCCAATTCTCTACTCTCTATCGCATCTCGCGCGCCTCACTCAGCCTCCCTTCTCTCGTTGTCGCTCCGCCTCACGCCATCTCCAGTCCTCGTTGTCACTCCGCCTCACGCCATTCTGACGTCACTTAGCGAGCAACATCCTCTCTTCTCGTCAGCTCTCCCTCACTAGACGCTCGCTTCTCTGTTCTCTCTGCCTCACCCATCTCGCTCCTCCTCGTCCTTCACACTTCGCAGCCTTCGAAGTTCGACCGTGACTGCCTTTTCATCTCACTTCTGAAAAATCTGGTTAGTAAATTTAAATTTCATCTCATTTTTATAAGGTCTTTTAAATCTGTTGAATATGTATTGAAACGACGATTCTATGGATTTTTTATTTTAAGAATAATGAAGTGAATTTATAAGAACTTGGATTTATTAGATTGGAATAATTCTCGTTTGGATTGGTTGTTTGGGTGGGTGCTGTTTGAATGGCTTGAACTGAAAGCAGAAAAAATGACGAAGTATTGCAGTGTTGCAGACAAGTGGTAGTGTTTGATTATGCCCTTGATGGAGAAATTTCGGATCAAAATTAAGAAGTAATTTTTCTGCCAGAGAATGCCAGTTTTAGTCTGTTGTTTGGTGCAGTGTTAATGTGGTAGACCAAGTAAACATGATAGTTCTCTATGAGCTCGCAAGAACAATATAAATTAATGGTTTTCTCTCTGTTTAGCTTCAGTAAATTTGTCCATTACTAATTCATATTATTTGTATGTTTATTCTTAGGATGAATCAATCAAGTAAAAAGCAAAAAACTATAAGTGTCGCCAATTCTTCAGATCTTCCTATCACGACTGGGTTTTCAATTCGGGATACAACAGAAAGTGAAGGTATATCTGCATCAAAAACTAAAAAACATAGGTATGGAGTTTGGGATCATTTTGAGATTTTGTTGGTTTGTTTATTTTTTTTTTTACAGAGGTGACATATGATTCAAATATTCTCCAAACTTTAGCTGATCAACTAAATTTGGAATGTGAACCTTAAAGTTTCCAAAAAGAATGATATATTACCGTGTTTTGTCTTTAATTGTATTTTGGATTTATGATGTTTTGATTGTATTTGGGATTTATGATGTTTTTATTGTATTTGGGGTTTAATTTTATGTTATTGTAATGCGTTTGTATATTTAAGATACAAGAAAATGAGATGTTTCTTGTATTTAAATTTGATTTTATTGGAAAAAATATCGAGGAACCGAATTGAACCGACCCAATTCTCCGATTCTTTGAACCGAACATTCAAAGATTTCAGCCGGTTCTAAATCTGAAGAAAACCAAATCTCCTGAAACCGCTTCGGTTCCGGAGATTTCCAAATCTCCGAACCGTACTCACTCCTAACTGTAGTGCTAAAATATTATATTTTTAAGGAGGATCGTAAGGTTATAATGCTTTAAGCAAGTTAATTCGTTGATTTCTTACTATGATAAATAAACATAGAAATAAAAAAATAAAAAATAAAGCAATCAAGTTCAAACATAGATTTAATTAAGGTCAAATTTGAAATTTTCTTATTAAGTCAAGTCCGAGCACTAAAAATTTGGACTCGTATCAGACTCTGTTGTCAATAAAGATTTTTAGTAATGCTATAGAGCTTCCAAAAGTTGTATTAATTAGTTTAACAGTCAAATTAGCATATTAATATTTATTTTAATAGATGAAATTAGATTAACACGGACATGCTTTAGTTGGGCATGACTCTTCTTTGAGCCTTGTAAATTCCTAAACAATTTGTGCACTATTTGTGCATGGTTTGTATACTAAAAAAGATAATATTAAATTTGAACCAAATCAACTCAAATAATATAAATCAGTTAAATTTCAATTTGAAAACCATTATTGCGTTGTTTTTACATCGTCCGTGCATTATTTGCGGTCGTGTGTGCACCTCTCCGAAAAAGGGTGTGAAAAATATGTTTCTCGCATTTTTTCTCCAATTTTTTGCAAGGGCTTACCAATAACTCGCGCGTGAATTTAGAATGTGATAGTTGTACAATTAGTTTGGCTCATGTTACTAGTTTTAACAATAGCCTGTGCATTTTAGCGGTATATTAAATATATGTAAAAGTAAACACTTTCCTTTTAATTATTGTGTCCATTCGTAGTAGAGAGGTAATGGCTGTATGGTAATATGCAGCAGGGGTATGCTACTACTTGTCGTTTCCGATTATTCTTTTTTTAGTAAAAAAAATTATTGTGTCCATCGAATCGACTAAGGGCCCCATAAAATATATCCACTTAAATCAATGAAATAAAAAATTTAACAAGTAATTAGCGTTTCGACTCGCCTATTCGCTTACGAAGGCATCCAGTTTTTACTCCGATCGACGATCAGACATCTTCCCTCAAAAAATATCATTGATTCTGTATTGGCTAGATTTAGCAGATCAATGAATAGTACTTGACAATTTAAAAAGAAAACAAGTGATTAGTGTTGTAATAAAAAAATGTAAGTAATTAGTGAGTTTTAGTTCACACTAGTCCTTCAGGTAGTCCATAAAGATGAATTTAAAAGGTATTTATTGTTTGTAATTAAAATAATTGAAAATAATCTTATGTAAATATATAAAATCAAATAAGTTGTTAATTTTCCAAAAGTAGAAAATTAGAAAATATAAAAAATTTTTGCTTTGTCAACTCAAGTTTATATAAATTTTAAAAAACAGAATATTATATTTGAATTTTCTTTCTAATTTTACGAAAATGATTTTTTGTTTGTTTTAATGTATTGAGTCTTTGTCTTTTAATCCATTATTAAGGGTAATAATAACTCATAGAAGGGACTTTTCTCTTGAACAAATACAGCAAAATTGTTTTAAAACGAATCTTCAATATATATATATATAAAAGAATAAATACGAAGACACTTCTAAATTTCTGCATATTATCACATTATATTGTTACTTTCTTAAGAAAAGAAATTATATGAGAATTTACTGTTTTGAATGTTAAAGATGACTGCTTTATATATATATATATATATTAAAAAGGAATGTGATAAAAGTAAAGTACACATAAATATGAGAGGAAAAGAATGGGATCAACGATTTCTTTCGATTTCTTCCTTTTGTTTTTCCAAAGATTTGTATGTATAACCAAGATGTATTATACCCCTCTTTCACAACAAGAGAAACACTGTAAATCTTCCCAAAATACACAAACACAAGTATACATATAAACCAGCAAATTAATCAAATGACTAAAAAAAAACACTAATTGTACAAGAAAAATCAAAACCCTAATCTATTTCGTGGAAGGAATGAAGGCAGCACAAGTTTCGAGTGCATCATCGGCAGGGTTGGACATGAAGTAGGAGACATAATCAGTAAAACTGAAAGGCTTGTAGAGAAGAGGGTGGTCATGGTCTACGAGTTCTTCTGGTACTTGAATGATTGTTTCATCCTTGGGTGTTGAAAATAACCCGATACAATGCCTCTCCTTGTCGCTTATCACCACTCATTGTCTTGCTGCATGAAGACTTCCATTGCTCCATGCCTACGTAGTACATCCACCACTTTCGGCTTAGCATCATGATCAGTTACTTAACTTGGTATGCACAAAATGAAAGAATGCTGTAAGATTGATTGGTTTAATTTTCTAGATTAACTTTAATATAGTAATTAATTATTAAAACTTAGGAAGGACTCTGTTGCCCACGAAATTTTTACTCTACTGAAATTCAAATTAATCGGACAATAAAAAATTGTCTGAAATACTAAATAATTAATTAATAGAAATGCATTCAGTGTCCGATCCCCACATTGAATAAGTGAAATGTGGGCAATTGGTATGGTGTTGTGAGAGGACGGCAGCTATGGTGTTAAGGTTCGATCATGGGTGGTTTGATTTTTTTTGGTTTTTTCATATTAAAATGGTGATGTGACAATATTTTTATGAATCACTAGCTTCATTTTAGCTATAACTATCATATAACACTTTTATCATTGTCACATCATCAGTTCATGGAAAAAAAAAACTAACAAAATTATAGTAAGTGCTAGAGTTGGAAACGAAGGTGAAAGAATAGTCCAGTAAAAAAAAAAAGAAGAAAGTGAAAGAATAGGTTTTTTTTTTCTGTTTCAAAATTATGCTAGAATTATAAAAAACTGAAAGATTGGAATTAAAATTTAGTAAGCCAAAAATTCAAATTAATTACTCAAAAACATTTTTAATTTAAAACCATACACCAGAAATAATTTTTGGTTCTTAACCACAAAGTTATGAATAAAATTGAACTTTTAAAGAACTTTGACTTGCGTACCTTGAGAGCATCACCAACGATGACGGTAAAAACAAGTGGAGGAATGTCCAGCTGAGCCCAATTCCCATCTCTGGTTTGAACCTCAAGACCTTGAACTTCATTTTGACATAAAATTGTAATGCCGTTTTTGTCGGTATGAGCAGGCAGAGCAATGGCGGATTCTCTACTTGGGTTGTACTTTATTACACGAAATACATCTGTGTTCTCTTCAACAAGCGAATCATACAATCTTTCCAAACCAAAGCTCTCCATTATCATTTTCATTATTAGAAAGTACAGTTCTAGCATCTTGGAGCTCATTGTATTGAAAACCTCGCTGTCATGAACAACAACAACAAGAAGAAAATATTAAAATCAAGGTATTGATCGATAATATATGCATGCATGTGCAAATTCATAAACTAATTATAGAACAACCAAATTTAATTTTCCCTTATTCATCTAGATAACAAACAAATAGTTTAGAATTTGAAAGTTTGTTGAATAGATAAATTTGCAATTTTAGGGGCTGATAGTTAGAAAATTAAGGGACTAACTTGTTATTTTATTAAATTTTATGGACCTAGTTGTAATTTTTCGAATATTCTTTCTTACTTGTAAAAGAAATGTTTCTCATACTAGCGTAGAATGAAATTTATAATAAAGGGTTTTGTAGATGAATAATAAGTGTGAAAATCACTAGTTAGTTAAATAGATAATTTTTATAAAAGAAAGTTCACTACAGTTTGACCTTCCTAATATTTTTGGGAATGAGGAGATATGTTCTAGATCCGTCGCATGTTTTAGTTCCACAGTCAGTTAAGCTCAGATCTGATTTGTCATATGAGGTTGTTCCGATGAGGATCGTTGACCGTCAGGTCAAGAGACTATGGAACAAAGAGATTGCTTCTGTGAAAGTAATTTGGAGGCATCATTCTATCAAGGAGGCCACTTGAGAGGCTAAGGATGAGATGAGGCATAGATATTCGCATTTGTTCAACTCTGTTGATCCATAGGTTTGTCTGATTGATCTCTGTCTTTGCATTCTTGCATTACGTCTGCATGTCTGTGCGTTGGGTTTGTGTTGGTTACACACTGGCTACGTATTGCGTCTGTTAGCCGAGTCTTTGTTTTGGGTTTGTTTTGGAGATCCGTAGTTGGTCTCATCTTTGTTTGTTTTGTTTTGAAATTCGAGGGCGAATTTCTTTTGAGGGGGAAAGTATGTAATATCCCGTCAATTTCTCATCAGATTCCCTGTAGTGTTCTGTTCAGTTCTATTTTGATCTTGGTCGTTAGAGTGTTTAGTGAAAGATTGATGAGTTTTATTGGGATTACTCGAGTTAGATTTTTTGTAACTCGAGTAAGATGACCCATGGATAAATCGAGTTAGCTTTGGAAAAACTCGAGTAAGAG
This sequence comes from Flueggea neowawraea, assembly GCA_948243855.1. NCBI lineage: Eukaryota > Viridiplantae > Streptophyta > Magnoliopsida > Malpighiales > Phyllanthaceae > Flueggea > Flueggea neowawraea. Next base: position 15,109 of record CAODLS010794466.1, on the reverse strand, counting down.
GATGCACATGTTACTCGAGTAAGCCATTTGGTAACTCGAGTAAGCCGTGCTTTGGGTCGTGTTTCTGGGTAGCTCAACTTGAGTTATCAAGAGTTGCTACTCGAGTTAACCATGTGTAACTCGAGTTAAGTTTCCTCTAACTCGAGTTAGAACTGATGTCTATATATATACCTCACCCGACTCTCACTCTCATTTCTCACTCAAATCATTCTCATTGCATCCATGAGTCATTTTCGTTGGTTCTCCTTCATTTCAGATCATCCCTTGAGGTAAGATTGAGCTTCTAAACTCTTATTTACTTCATTTTCATCATTCTTGCAAGAATGTTCATATTAGGGTTTTGAACAATTGTTCATAGGTTCGGTTCTGTGTTTTTCTTGTTGTTTTGGTCGTTTGGGTTTGTTTATTCGTAGTATTGGGAGCCTAGAAACTCCTAGTGTTAACTCAAAATCCTTAGAATCAAGAATTTTCTAGAAATGGGTTTGAAACCATTCGTTTTTGGTCGATCTAGGATGATTTCGAGTTATTCTGTTGAGTTTGAGCATGGATTAGTGTTCAGAGGTTTGTTTAGAGCCAATGTGTATGTTCGCTGTCGATTTTCATTGGTTAAATCTGAGTTATTCGATTTCTGAAAATTCTGGATTGGTGGATAACTCGAGTAAGCCGTTGGCCAACTCAAGTTAGCCATGCAATGGATAACTCAAGTTGACTCTTTGTCTAACTCGAGTAGATTATGGTCTGGCTAACTCAAGTAAGCGCTAACTCGAGTTAGCCATGGTTCTGAGGGATCAAAATCTGTCATTTTTGATACTTTGCATATTGTCGATTTCTGAGAGTTCGGGGGACTTATTTGGAAATTCTGACTACTTAAAAAAGATAGTTAGCTATCCTAGTATAGTCTGAGGACTATTTTGTAATTTGTCAAGTCTCGGTCGAGGACCAAACTATAATTTTACGTGAATTTTGTATTTTGAATCCAGGGTGATAGATTATCATTCGATATGGATCATTTGGGATCTTTCAAGAGTCCACATCCGCATCCGCATTTGCACATCATGCATATGGTATTCTCACAGTACCACATTTGGATTTGCTTATGATATATCTATCAATATATATTTGTTTTGTTCAGCTACATGTTCGTGCCTGAGAGACCAACCACCATCGAGTGGGGCCTGACAGGTGTTTGCACTTGAGTTCCAGGCGAGTGAATAAGAGCTTCAGACATATAGGCTGTGTCTCAAACTACTATATGGTTTTTGCTATGCTGGACATACTCTAAAATTTGACTAATCTAAGGATTGACTAATGATAAACTGATTATGTGTTAATAATCGGTACTCAGTTTTGAACTGATATATATATATATCTTCTCTTTGATTTTGATTCTGTTTCGTCTGCTCTACTTTCATACTATATTAGTATGCTTTTGTTTTCTGATATGAGACACCTACTATTACGGGGTAAAACGTGACCTTTGGTATACCAATGATTTTTTCAAGGCCTAACAGCCAGGGATGATGATAGCCATGTGTTCTGATCCAACACATGATCTGATATTGATTGTGGTGGAGCCCACATACTCTATTCTAAGTGCCACGTGCACGTTTTCTGATCTGGTCCCATATATCTGTATATATATGTTTTGACTCTGAAAACGAAAATTGTTTTATACGCCTCTATGTTTATGATTGATTTGTATGCAAACTATTTTGCGAAAGAATTTCTAAAAAGCTATTACATATGTATAGGTTGTATATATATGTATACTAAACTATATCTGCATGTCTAGTTTTAAACTGTTTTCAAAATAGTCTTTGTGAGGCACCTATGAGACGATCTTAAGTGTTATTCCTCACTGGGTCATGGCCACCCCCTTTGTTTCTCTATTTGTATGATCCCTATTGAGCAGGTTCACTGATTTTGGTTTCGGAAAAATTTATGCATCCTTGTCACCAGTGATGCGTCCTTTGGTTAGTGATGCCCTTTTTGTCCGGCCTCTTCTTTGTTTTGTTAGAGCTCCGCATCAGGATGTAGTTGGGTTACCGGGTTGCCATTTTGGCTTTTGGGTTATGTTTCACAATTATAACCTTTTGATATATATTTATTTATATATATATATATATATATATTTGATTTCTTATTATGTTTCCGATTATTAAATGTTTTAACAAATGTTTTATAATTGGAATCGTTTGGGTATTATGTTCTGATCTCTGAGGCTTGTACGAGATGAGCCGAGCTCCTAAAGACAGTTCACCTCGTGACAATGAGATGGTCTGGCGCTGAGGTCTCTAGTCGGTGGGGGAATCGCGTCTCTCCAAGGGTACGACCTCAGGGTCTGTGTCGGTCTTGGAGGTAAAAGAGGACGATGAACCCACCGGTGGCTAAGGAAGTTTATGAAGTCAAGAGGAACGACGGGTGGGAGCAGTGGCAGTGGTTCGCAAGGGTGGGCGACGCAAAGGTCCCACGTCGGCTTGTGAGGAAACGGCGGTGGCGACCTTCAACAGTGAAATTTCGTCGGATATGGGAGGTTGCCCACGCCATCTTGCTTCAGATTTCTTGATTGACATGCCAAATGAATTATTCATACTAAAACAAATTTAAGCTTAGAACCAAGTGCTATTAAATCCTCAAAAATCGAAACAAAAATATAAAACAAAGCATGAAGGCACCAAATTTCGCTGGATCAATCGATCAACAAAAGAATGAAAATGATTAAAACAAAAAATAATAAAAACAAAAATAATGGAAACCTCGAGTTGCCTCCCAAGAAGAGCTTCTTTTTTTGTCGTCTTAGCTGGATTTAGACCACTCTCAATTATAATAGGGTTCAGAAATATAATCAACATCAACTGAATGTGGCACAAAACCTTCATAGAATGGCTTCAAATGTTGCCCATTCACCTTAAAAGTCTTACCTATCTCAAGGCTTTGTATATTAATAACACCATGAGAATAAATTTGAACAATTGTAAATGGACCAACCCACTTTGATCGAAGCTTTCCTATAAAAAGTTTTAAAGTAGAATAAAAGAGAAGTACATTTTGACCCACCTTAAGTGTCTTATGCACAAGTCTTATGCACAAGTTGACTTTCATGAAGCTGCATTTTGCCTTATTGGTCTATTTAATACCCTCACCCGACCTTCCTTCGTCATTTACTCCTTCCAACAACCACATTTACTCTCCAATCCGTATGTCTTCCTCTTATATTGCCTGCCATTAATTCCTTGAGGTAAGATCTATCTTTTTCGATTGTTGTTTCTTTCATTTTCTCTTTGAATGCATCCTATTGTTGAGCATTTTGGGGAGTGGCAGCTAGAACTAGGGTTTTGAATTTAGAGTTGTTCTTATTGTTTTTGATGGAAATAGGTGTTAAAGTTGATGGAATCGGGGCTAAGAGAGTTTAGAAACACCTAGATTAAGTCCGAAATCATAAGAATCGAAGGTGTTCATAAATGGGTATGAACCAATTCAGGTTTGAGTGATTTTAGAGTGATTTCGAGTTGCATTGTTATATTGATGTATAGAATAATATTCTAGAGGTTGTTTAGGTGCAATGTGGGTGATTGATAGCATTTTTAATCGGTTGAATCATGTTTGAGGATTTCTGGAGATTTCTGGGCAGGGAATCACTCGAGCAAGACATGAACTTACTCGAGTGAACCCAAGGTGAAATTACTCGAGTAAGACTTTTCCTACTCGAGTGATTCAAGGTGGGGTTACTCGAGTAAGCTTCTATTTTACTCAAGTAAGCTGTGATTTTATGGCCCAAGTTTGTATCTTTTCATATTTGGTTATTTCTAAGAGTTAAGAGTCTTATTTGATGATTTTGACCACTTGGAAGACTAGTAGAACTCTTTGATGACTAAGTTGGAAATTTTGGAAAGTTTGAGGGTATGTCTATAATTTTGCGTAGGTTCCAGATTTTTGGGTCGGGAGTGATAAATTCTCTTTCGAGCTAGGTTTTTCTGTGATCTCGTGGGTCAGCATCTGCATATGTATATCATGCATTCGGTACCACAATACCAACATCATTTTCCTGATATATGTTATGTATAAATCTTTTCTAGCTTCCTGTTTCTGCCAATACGACCAGCCACCTACCAGTGGTGTCTGGCTAGATCCCTTGCTTTGGATTCCAGGTGAGTGAAATGACAGCTTCAGACACATATGTTGTCTTTCTACTTATATAATTTTTGCTGTGTCGGGATATGACATGAAATCTTACTAATAATTATTTGGCTAATTATTAATCGGACTATATGGTTTGTAATAACCAATGTTTTACACGGTTAATATATATTGGTATATATATATTTTGGAATTATGGAAATCTGTTCTGCATGAATGTTTGTTATCTTATTGTATATAATATATTCTGATATGGGACACCTAATTACGGGGTACGTAACCTTTGATATATTAATGCTTTGTGAATACCCTAGTTGCTGAGGGTAAGTGGTAGTCATGTATCCTGCCAGATACATGCTCTGTTCTGTCTAGTGGCTGAGTCCACAATACTATTCTGTATATTCTGTATACTCTGTATATATATATATACTGTCTGAATGCATGCTATCTGCTTTGTATGCAAACATTTTGGTAAAACGTTTCCTGAAAACTATTACATACGTAGTGTGAACATATGATATATCGGTATACACTTGTCCGGTATCTTTTGAATGGTTTTCAAAACTGTCTTTGTGAGGTACGTATGAGGTAATATGGAGTGATATTTCTTCACTGGGCCCTGACCCCCATTTTATTTCTGCCTATCTTCTTTGCATATCTGGCATATATATTTTGATGCTCAGCATCTGTTCAGCACCCCGTCACCAATGAGACATTCTTTGCTACTCAGTGAGTGCCCTTGTTCAGGCTCTACTTTTGTATTTTGTTGTTAGAGTTCCATACCGGATTTCTGTAGGGATACTGGGCTATATTTTGTATTTCGGATACTGATTTTATGATAACAATTTTATATTTATTTGATCATATTATTTTATCACTATTTTCTTATATCGTATTTTACAAATAAATGTTTTGATAAATGAATGGTTGGGTAGAATATATGTATCTCCGAGGCTTGTGTTAGATAGTTCACTTTGTACGCCGGTCACCGGCCTGACTCGGGTCGTGACAACATAGGTAGTCAACTTATTAATTTGATCTGCCAATTTAGAAAATCTCATATCTGTTTGAACCAGAAAGTTATGTGTAGAAGTTGCGAGCTGTTGAGTAGACATCGCCAAGTTTTTCACGATCTCCTCCAATCCTTGTAACTTATCAGGATGTGGTGCATATTGTGGCTGTGACGAATTCTAACCTGAGTTGTGGTTGTTCCCATACCTCAGATTTGGATGATCCCTCCATCCTAGATTGTATGTATTGGAGTATGGGTCATTATCTTCCTGTAGAGATGGGCACGCATCTGTTGGGTGATCTTCTTGCACATCACATATCTCACACAATTATGCCTTTCGTGTAGGTTGATATTGACTAGCAGGCATCTTATTCATCAAAGTAGCAGTTTGCTGCAACAGACTAGTAATATCATCAATTCTTGGATCAAAAAGTCTCGAATTTACCTCATTAACACGCCTTATGGTGGATTCAGTCTTGGAACCAAATTGCTTGTAGTAATGACAGAAATCAACTCTCGGATCTCCCTAGGCGTTTTACTGATAATCGCCCCACCACTTGCTGCATCTAACATCCTCCTTTCCAATGGTAGAAGTCCATCATGAGCAAAATGGTTTTTTATTAAAAAAAAGAGATGAAAGAGAGCCCGCTAAAGCTTATTGGCGTGGAACTAGAACAAGAGATGTAGATGTGACATTCAAATTTCTTAAGTTAACATAAGGAATTAATATATGCACTTTCTTCAATCGAGGACTTAGTAGATTCAGATGGTTCTTGTGCCAGTTTAATACACTATAGGTTAGAGGTTTGAGTGATGCTTCCTCCTTGAAGGATTTTTATTAAATGATGAAGAAACCACCAAATGACGCATCGTTTGCCTCAGGTATTCAATTGACATTCCGACAAAAGACAAGTTGTTAAATGGTTTGACGAATGAACCCTTTAGTTGAAGTATATTATAGTATTTGCGCTAGCTTTTGCAAAAGCCCCATGTGGTTGAGGTGGTGCATGCTCTTATCCCTCCTACGATAGGTTTAAGGTTTGAATCACAGTGTCATTGTCACAACCCAAAATCGGACCATGACCGGCGTACAAGGTAAACAGTGTAAAGGAGCCCAACCCATCTCATACAAGCCTCAGATAACCAGAACTTATACCCAAAAACCATTTATTATTAAACAGTTTGTTAATCAAATTAAAACGGTTTAACAACTAAAAGTTTTAAAATAATATTCTTAAATAATAAAATAAATTATTATCATAATATCGAAATACAAAATAAATATTTACAAGCAAAATTATTTAAAGAATATATAATAGCAAAAACAAATCATAACCCATGGATAACCCGATTTTGAGTCTCTAACAAAACATATAATTTACGGCTTGAACAATAGAGCACTCTTTGCTGACAAAGGTGTCTCACTGAGCATTGAACTTCGTTCGACAGCAGACTATCAAAAGTACACCTAAAAATATTAAGGGAGAGGGGTGAGATAAATCTTAGTGAGGGACAACAATCCAGATCGTCACCTCGACTCACAAGACCGTTTTATAAACGTTTTCAAAAATACCATATACACGTATATATTGTATATTATTAGTATACACTCGTATATCTATAGATAATGATTTCAGAAATTTCTTTGGAAATCTTTCACAAACACAGCAGACAATAGACAATCATACGGATTAAATAAACATGACAGCTAAAATGTTTATTATTTTATCTTAAACAAATAACTGCAAAGAATTTAATTGAAAACTTGTCTAAAACAGAACTAAACAAATAGAGTTACTAAACTCTAAAATATATAATGTTATAATTTCCAAAAAAATATTTACCAAAATGTTTACATCTAGAGCATGCAATATACAGACAGATAGAGTTTTAATATATATATATATATAATAAAACCAGCTAATTGGACTAGATACAGGAGTGGTTGGGCCAGTAGATAGCAAGAGTGATTGTATCACTAAATAACAGGATCTGTAACAAGTACAAATACAAGAGTGACTGTGAGTCACTAAAATACGTGTGCCTAGTCGAACACACAATCACCAAGTTACCCTGGTAACTAAGGGTCTTCCTTAAGCATTGATATACCAAAGACTACGTATCTCGTAACTGAGGTGGCTCACACACATGTGTCGTTTGGCCCCGTTGAACGGTCGGTCGTCCGACATAATGTAAAAGAAGGAGAAAATTGTGGATCTTGGAATGGAACCCAGGAGCTCATCTGACTACTATTTTTGTAGGAATTCCGAACGATCTACATTCATCAATTGAGTGTCTGCAGCTTGGGGAAAGGCATGAACCGGCTCTTCTAGTTGGAAGTTTTCTTGACATTCCCAATGGTGTTATATTTATGTTGCTTAGGTTGGCTTTAAGGCTACTACACCATTCTCAGCACTTCAGGGCCGCAATCATACCCAAAACCTGTGAAGAATCAATGAGAAAAAGAAAAACAATAATCAAATATACTCCAAGAATTGCACGAAATAGAAAAATACCAAGTCATGAGAATAAAAGAAATAGAGGAAATTGTCACCTCAAAGTTCAGAGGCTTGGTTGGGATTTTCAGAATTAAAGGAGAATGATGAACAACTGAAAGAGGTGGAAAATCCTTGTGGATGGAATTAAATAGTACTAGGATTGAGAGTCTTGTATGGAAAATAATTTAGAAGATTTGGAGGATAAAAAAAATCGGAAAACAAATCATGATTCATGACTAAAATCAAGGAGATGGAATTCCGAACGATCAAATTTGCACTAAAAAGAAGGAAATCAAAACGGAAAAATCAAGATAAAGAAAAGAAAAGAAAAGAAAAGAAAAGAAAAAGGAAGGAAATCGCATGAAGGAGACGGTCCCAAGGCAACCAATGAGTTAACTCTGTGCAGCTGGACAAACGTCATACGTAGTCCCTAATTGCTGTTCAAACGTTGGATAAGTCCCTACAAAAAAGATTTAGCTGCTAACAGCCCTAATCGGCCTTTAAAGTTTGAAAATTTTCTACACAGCCCCTGAAGTCAGGAATATGCCGTGAATAGTCCCAACTACCATAATCATGTAACGACAAGAAGAAATTTGATCACTACGATTAACATCAATCATAAGAAGCGTTCTACTCCTATCCCCGGGACACCCGAAGATAGGAGTGTGGAGCAATTGGTGTATCATAGTTTCAAGCCCATTAAGCCCAATTAAATAAATAAATTCGGAAGCCCACAAAGGAGGCCTTATTATAAGAATACTTGCAGAAATTACATTTATGCGACCGTACTTCCTCTATAAATAGGATTCTCCATCATATTTAAGAGATATATTCTCTACACACAAACTCTACACCTAAAACTCTATCAAATTAAATACTAACTTGAGCGTCAGAAAGTCCCTCAAGAACCAATCAGCCTCATATTCATTTTGTTCTTGCATGATTTAAAGCAAATCTAAATTTTCGTGATCAATCATTCATTATATTCTTCCCATTTTGCTTTTGTTGCGGATTTGAGGCAACAATAGCACTAAAATGCATATGCCAACAGTTCAATATGCTTAATATACCTAATACAAACAACCCCACTCTCTTTGATAGTTGATAATTCTAGCTCAAACATGGCAGTAGAGCATTTGAAAGATTGAACTAAAAGTTGAAAGAGCACTATTCTAGATAATGAATTTTTACAGGTAAGATGGTGCTGTCCATATTCTCAATTTGGTGGTAAAGGATGGTTTATTTGAAGCTAATGAAACAATTGTTAAGATAAGGAATGCAGTTAGGTTTGTAAGGTCTTCTCTAGCTAGATTACTTGCTTTCAAAATGTGTTGAAAAGGAAAAATTATCTGTGGGGTTTTGTTGTGTCTTGATGTGGAAACAAGGTGGAATTCCACCAATATTATGTTAGACGCAGCGAAAAAATATGAGAAAGCTTTTGAAATTTTAGGTGAGGAAGATGTTGGCTTTCAAAATTATTTTGATGGGAAAAAGATAAAAGCGACAACCTGCTGAAAATGATTGGAAAGTTGGTAGGATTTTGGTTAAATTTTTTAGAATGTTTTACAAAATGAAATTGAAACTTTCAGGCTCATTATATGTCACTTCAAATGTATTCTTTTATGAAATTGTGGAAGTACATGTTAGGCTTAATCAATTGTGTGCTGCATTTGAACCTTTGTTGTCTGAGAGTGTCAAAAATATGAAACTGAAATTTGAGAAATATTGAGAGAATTTTGATTGCATCAATTATTTGTTGTACATTGCTGTTGTTTTGGACTTCAGATTTAAGACGAAATGTTTTTTTATTTTTTGCTTAAAACAATTGTAATGAGAATAAGGCTGCTGAAATTATTAAGAAAATGGAGAATGCTTTAACCGGCTTTTATACATATTATGAAGGTGTGATGCATGTTAGTAAGGAGGGTCATTTGGCTACTGTAGAAGAGGGTCATTTGGTTGCTGTAAAAGTCATAGTAACAATGTTGAGACCAGAAAAGAGGATGATGATTATGAAGGTGGTGTTCTGCTTAAAACAAAGTTTTTTTTTATTATGTTTATAGAATCAACCATATTGAAATATTTTTTATTCATAATTTGATTTAATAATTTTATATATCATACTTTTTAATGTATGATAGTTGTTTTTTGCTTCCTTTTCTTTTGGATTATCTAGAAGTATTTATATCTTAGTTAGTTATTAATTCATAATATGATAGATAATTAAAACTATAAAAATAAAATAAAAGTATTTAATTATAATATCTAATATCATAGGGACAAATTTGGAATATAATTATCCAACTCATCATAACCCTTATATTCTAAAAAAACACAATGTTTTATTAACCTTTTATTTACGATTCGTTTGTCCCAAACAAGTTAAACTTTTTATAGAACATTTCATTCCATTCTAGTCCAATCCAATCTGATACCAACACTTCCAATCCATTATGATCCTCTCTCCCAAACAGATACAAAATTCATTAAGAGTTTTTAACTCCACCTCATATTTGTTTCGTAGTTCAAGCACTAATCTCTCACCATAAGAGGGACTCTAGAATTTTAATGCGCAGGATCAACAAATAATTTGTTATTACCCATATGAATCTACTTCATGGGATCTCCAATCACTTAAGTTGGGTTCCCTATGTAATAAATTCAAATTAGCCTTAGTCCTATTTTCCCCATTTTTTCAAGGATTTGTTTCCTTGCCAAAGGTTTAGTCAAAGGATATACCAAATTCACTTCTGACTTCACATAGTCAATGGAAATAATTCAATCTTTAAGCAAATTATTTATCACATTATGTCTCCATATAATGTCTATTTTTTCCATTGAAGGTTTTGTTCTTAGTAACAGCTATTACTGATTTACAATCACAAAGTATTGACATAGAAGGTGTAGGCTTAACTCCCAAAAGAATAGTTGCTAAGAAGTTTTTCAACCTCTCATCTTCATTGCCAGCTAACTGGAAATAAATTCAGACTCCATGGTTGATCTCACAATGATTGATTGCTTGGTCGATATCCAAGCTACAACACCCCCCACCTAATATGAATACCTAACCATTAGTTGATTTGATCTCATCAAAATCTAAAATCCAGTTAGCGTCACTATACCTTCCAAGTACAATGGGAAATATACTATATAGAGTACAAATTCATGGTACATCTCAAATATTTCAATAATATGTGTAAAGCAGTCTAATGATCATCATTCAAATTTTGGGTATACGCTCACTCTACCGACAACATAAGCTATGTTGAGTCTCGTAAAAATCATTAAATGCAACAGACTCCTAATAATTTTTGCATACTCAAACTAAGATACAGGTTCACCACCGTTTTTCTTTAATTGAGTATTAGCATAATAAGGAGTACTCACGAGTGCCACATAATAACAATCAAACTTCTTAAAAAGTTGCCTCACATAATAATTTTGTGACAACAAAATACCATTATCATTTCTTATGATTTTAATACCAAATATTACATTAGCTTCAGCAAAGTCTTTCATGTCAACTTTTGAAGCAGGAATTACTATTTCGTCCCTGTGTTATAACGTATTCTTCATTTTCATACCTCAGTTTTGAAAAACCTCATATTTCGCCCTTGTCGTATAAATGTCGTTTCTCAAAATTGACGGAACATGTTTAAAGACAAGTATATCCTTCTAACATGTATACATCTTCGATCTCATCTTCCTCAAAATCTCACTTTTCCACTCTCTGTCTCATTTTCTTCTCGATTTCTCAAGTCACCACCATCAACACCACTCTCACCGCCATTCCACCCACCCACTCCTAATTCTTCTTCTTCTTCTCTTTCTCTCTCGTCCCGCTCTGCCACTCACCACCACATTCTCTCTCTCACACCACTGTCGCCACCATCTCTTCTCGCTCTCTCTCCACCACATTTTCTCTCTCACAAAACTACCACCACCATTTCTTCTTGCTCTCTCTTCACTGCGTTCTCTCTTTTCCTAAAAAATCATCGTAAAAACCCTAGATTTTAGCCAAACTTGACCACGCCTTTGTTAATATGATTTGAAGTCGAGATCTGGAACTGAGATTTGAACTCATGAGGTGGGTTCAACTGATGTATCAGAGATTGATTTGAATAGAGAGATTTTTGTGATTTTTCATTTGAATAGCCGAGATCTTTATCTCCCATTACTTTTGATTTTTTCTTTTGGTATTGATTTTTGATTGATGGGTTTTTTGGGTGGGTTTGGGTAGAGATAACTCCGAGGAACAGTTGAATGTGAAGACATATGAGCATGAGGAAGTTACAAACGTTTCACTAGTGGAAAAGGAGACTGTTGGAAAGATAGGTGAATTTTTCTTATTTAATTTTCAATTTCAATTTTCAGTTTTAGAAGGAGGCTGTTGGAAATAAAGCCATGACTCGCAAGCTACTGGAGAAGTTAGGTGGCAATCTTTCCCTATTTCATCAGAATTTGAATGCCTTGGCACTGCTATGTGCGAGAAATGCTCACAGATTGGCATCAATGGTTTCATTCGGAAAAGCATGGCCAGTTCAACTTCCACCAAGTTCATTTCTTAGCATAGAAATGTACTGATTGATTTTTTGTTGCGATTGCAATATAAATCTCTGATGAATCATGTTTTGTTTTCATCCGTGATTTGGAATTGTTTTTGTTGAATTGGGTTTTGCATCAACTGGGTTTGTTAATAGAAATGAAATTTTTTAATCAGGGTTTGTTGGTTTTAGCACAGAAAGGGATGATAGAGAGAGAGAGAAGAAATCATGCAGATGTGGCCTATGAATGGATTAATCTAGGTTTGTTGGTTGTTGGAAGGTCCATCTTTTTAAAGGGCCAAGTTGTCTTTTTTGGACACGTGGCATGTGCCTTACAGGCCAGGTCAGCGATGCTGATGTGTTCCGTTAGTTTTGAGAAACAGCGTTTAACGGCATGGACGAAATAGAAGGCTTTTCAAAACTGAGGGATGAAAACGGAAAATACGCTATAACACATGGACGAAATAATAATTCCCTCAAATCTTTTAGTACTAAGTACTATATCAAGATAGAGATAAGCATGTCATCCACACAAAGGTTTATCATAACACAATCATTATTGGATAGCTTAGTATGAATACATTTATCCACACTACCAAAACAAAATCAAATTTCTTGTGCCGTTGTTTAGGAGTTTGTTTCAAGCTATAAAAGATTTTTTTTTTTAATTTGCAAACTTTATTCTTTTAACCTTGAACAACACAGCTCTCGGATTGAACCATATAGGGCTACCGACTAAATGATACGACTCGATACGAAGTTAAACGGGTTTGAATTTCATATATATGGGTTTGGGTCATAAACAGGTTGATCTGTATACGACACAAAAAAATCAAGCTGAACGGGTTCAACACTCTCAACCTTTTTGACATGTTTAACATGTTTAACTTAATCATGTTAAATGGGTTAACAGATTGCACAATCTAATTATATGCACTTAAATGTGTTTAACAAAATTTTAAGTTATTTTGTACTTGATTTATCTTTATTTAGAATATTATTGTGTTGGTAGATATTATAAATAAATATTTATTGTTTTGTTGAAGTTATTTTAGAGTTAATTGTGTATTTTAGTATTATAAAAAGGTTTTCATGTGTTAAATGGTTAAACATGTTAAACAGGCCTTATCGTGTAACTTGTGATATTTCACGACCCGTTTTCAGACCATGACCAGCGTACGAGGCAAACCGTCTAAAGTAGCTTGACCTGTCTCGTACAAGCCTCGGAGTTCAGACATTCTACCCAATTTATCTGATATAAACAATTATCAAACCATTTATAAGTATAAAATATTTTATACTGAAACCATACAAATATATATAATATAAGTTATACAAAATGAAATCATAATACCAGTTAAGAATAAAATATAAAGGAAATAAACATAAATCCCAAAAGTCAAAATAAGACCCAGTAACCCAACAATATCTCGGTGTAGAGCTTTGACAAAAACAAAAAAAAAGAGTCGGAACAAAAATGGCACTGACAATCAACTGGAACGCCTCACTAGGATCAAGATGTCGAGCGTTTGTTGAATGCCAAAAGTGAACCTGAGAAATATGATAAGGAACAATAGACAGAAAACAAAGAAAAAAAGGTAAGAATCATTAGTGAGGAAATAACATTCCAGAGCAGCTCTAAGCCTCGCAAAAATAGTTTGAAAACTTGTCAAAACTATTTCGCATGCAGATATAATTATATGTACATATACACGCTAATACTGAATATTAGTTCAAAAATCCAATTTCAAAGACGTTTGTGCCCAAAGCAAATAATAAGGAGATACATACTGAAAATACATTTTCATAAAATGTATATCGAAAACGAAGGTGGATGTAGGACCTGAAACTAACAGATCTGAATAATAAGGGTGGACTCCGCCACCGTACTGAAACTAAGTACATGAGTCTAATCGATACACGACTACCATTAACCCTGATAACTGGGCCTTGATTGCTCATTGGTATACCAAATATTACGTTTATCCTACGTAGTACATGTGTCCCACATCGAAGTATATATATAGCAAACACACATGCTATGCTGAAATCATTTTACTTAAAATATTTATATACCTTATATATTTATTCAATACCTGAAACCGAGTAATTTACAGAAAATATTTATATGCCAAATATAAATATTAATTTCAAAAACGAAAATCAAACATTAATAATCACATAATCCGGAGTATTAATTAGCCAAGCCATTAGTTAATCTATTTTCCAGAGAAATGTCGAACATAATAGAAACATATAATTTAAGAGACACAACCTATATGTCTAATCTGTCATCTTACTCACCTGGACATCGAGCCAATAATCCAATTCTTGAACCAAGACAGCTATCACGTAGTAGTGTGAACACACGACAGACATCGGTGGATGGACAACCACCTCGGATATCAAACTGAGCTGAAACATAATTTTATTACCAAAGGGGTCAAACACGGTAACTGTGCAAAGCAGAAAATGTGATGCAAATGCAGAAACCAGAACCCCAGACGGCGACTGAAAACACATTTCAATCTAATATTTAAGTTTATCTCTCAAAATTGGTCATCGGTGTAAATTTACAATTTAGTCCCCAACCAATGTAAAATTACATTAGTCCCCAAAATTTTTAAAATTTATAAATTAGTCCTCAAAGTATTTTAAATTAATAATAAAATCTTCTAATTTTCTAAACTTGTCTATTTGATTTTAATTTCTTAAAATCATAACTTTGCCCAAAACTTTCTAGAATTTACGACTTAACCCACTCGTCAAATATTAAGTTTGGTCCTTACTTTTCAACCAATCACAACCTTCCTTTTCGTTCTTAATTTCCAGATTTGAAACCAATTTTTCTTCATTGTTCAACAAGCCAGAAAATTGTAAATCATTCCTAAATTTATTTCCAGAAACATCAACTCATC
>CAODLS010794458.1:0-12948 GCA_948243855.1 Flueggea neowawraea | reverse complement strand
TAAAAAGATTTTGGAATTCTGAAATACTTAGTACAACTTGAAAGGGTTTTGTTTTGAAAGTTTCGATAAGATAAAATGATTTTTAAAAGGTTTTTCTTTGATTTTGGAAAGCATGACAATTTTAATAAGTTTAGGAATGATTCTTGAAAGATTCTGGTTTAGTTCCAGAATGATTTCATGCATGTTGTTTGCTTTGGTTGCAAACGATTTCGAAATGTTTTCGTGGGAATCATACTATGTATATAGTGTATACGTATATATACCTGTCGTATATCGTATACGTTAGTTTTCAAATAGTTTTCAAACCAGTCTTTGTGAGGCACGTATGAGGCGATCTAGAGTGTTGTCCCTCACTCACAGGGTTTGACCCTTTTTCTTTGTTTGTTTTGTCCCTGTTATTATCATCTTGCAGGTGACTCTTGTGGATTATGTTCATTGGCTTTTGATGCTCAGTGAGGGATTCTGATATTGCGGTCAGTGTCCTTTTGGGCCCATTTGTATGATTTGTTAGATGCTTCACACCGGATTCCTGTGGGATGTGTTATGTTTCTGTTATTATTTCTGACATTTCAAATGTTTTAATTTGAAATAATTTTCGCATTTAATATTATATATGTTTTGTTTTTTAATAAACAAAGATTATACTTTTATTTGTTTTTCATATTTCTTTAAATATGATATTTGGGTAGAAGTTCTGTATTATGGAGGCTTGTGCGGGATGAATCAAACTTTCATAGACGATTTACCTCGTACGCCGGTCATGGTCCCGAGAATGGGTTGTGACAGATTCTCTAGAGATCCAATAAAGCTTTTAGATTCCATGCAAGTGAGAGTGATATGTGCATCACATCAATATCAATCCTGGGCAGACTAGCCTTGTTAAATACTATGAAAGACACATATCCAATTGAATATTTAGATTAACCATGCTAAGAAGGTGTTTTAAATAGAAATTTGATTGTCCAATTATAATACATACACAGTTTGAAAATTATGATTATAAATTTTCAATCTTAAAAAATTTACTCGACGGCTATTAATATTTGACTTATGAAAACTCAATTACACCGTGATTTTATTGATTTGACCTATTTGATATCAAATTTAAAATTTTTGTGCCATTAGGTTCTAAAAAATCAATCTCCATTTCTAAATAAAAAATTGAATTTTGTAAGATTTTTTACCCACTAAATTCAGGATAAATTCCAACTTTTTTTCCATTAAAATGTGGTATCCTATTGCATTGTAAAAATAGGCTTTTTGTTCACTCCGCCTTTGATTTTCAATTTTTTCTTCGTAACAATTGTAATATAATTTTTCTACTTTTATTTATATACAGTTGTTTTTATGTTTGCAGTAGTAGTCTTTAAGACAAACCACTTATCACATGAAGATATTTCTGTAGAAATTTCTGTCCGGCCATTATTTTAATAGCCGAGAACTTAATACAATTTATATTTTACCGATAAAAAAACTGTTTTGTTATTACTATTAAAAAGATTGAATTAGGGGTGTAAGTGATGCGATTTGGTTGGTTTTAAGTACTCAAATTAAACTGCGCCTCAAATTGTAGTTTAAAAAAGTTGCAACGACAGTTAAACTATTAGTGCAGTTAAATCCACTAAAATTAAACTAATAATTGCGGTGCAATTTGATCTGTTTGTGTTTTATTAAATATACAAAATATTAAACAACTAAATAAAGTAAAATAAA
Organism: Flueggea neowawraea; assembly: GCA_948243855.1. Taxonomy (NCBI): domain Eukaryota; kingdom Viridiplantae; phylum Streptophyta; class Magnoliopsida; order Malpighiales; family Phyllanthaceae; genus Flueggea; species Flueggea neowawraea. Next base: position 11,235 of record CAODLS010794458.1, on the reverse strand, counting down.
TAACAACATTGAAAAATAACCTTAATATTGTTTCATTAAAATTGTTATGTCTATGGAATATGGAAGCCGCCTAAAAAATAAAAAAAGTTGCTTCAAAATACATTAACCTTTATCAGTTGCCCTTCCAAAATAAGTAAAATTATAAGCCTTTTCATCATCTGTCAATTCACATCTAACTATTATTAGTGTATACCTATTGTTAACATCCAAAATATACATTTTTAGTTGTAAAGAAACTAGAATAACTCCAAAATATATAGTTTCTAACCATAATAATACTATTAATTTATAATAAGCAGTCCAATATATATATATATATATATATTATACGGTTGTGGTTTGGTTTGAACGGTTTTAGTATATTATTAACCGCAGTCGAACACAAATTAACAATTTATAAAATTATGATATGCAACCAAATTAAATCTATAAAAAATCACAAATTGCGGTGCTATTACGAGCGATTTGGTCGGTTTATACGATCCGACGGTTAAAATTTACACCCCTAATATGAGTCAAACAGAAAAATACATGTATACTTTGACAGCAAAAATATGGAGAGATAAATGGTAGGAGCGATGCCGATGCGGGACCTTCTTAAAAACATTTTTCCACAAAATTAGCTCCTCCCATTTGAAAATTCTTCCAAAATTATTAAAAAAGAAGTTAGTATCCAACCTCCCCATAATTAAAAATAAAAAAAAACCTCAGGATTTTCCAACTAATGTATGCCAAATGGTGCCAACAACTGCCACGTCACTCACCCACAGAACTACCCAAGTTAGGCATTGAAGCCGGGCCCCACAGCGTAGATCCCACGTGCCACCCCTCCTCCTCTCTCATAAAAAAAAGCACTTTTTTTAAAAAGACCTGTTTTTGGACTTTAGATAGTACCCTGGTCCCACTTTACTGTACGCGCGTCAACCTAACATTGCTCCTCCAGTTTCTCTCCCCAACATTTCTTCTTTTAAAAAAAAATAATTAATTTTCTCTTTATTTTTTTTGGCTTTTAAGAAGATTAGGCTCCCCTTGCCCCACCACCAAAATGGAATTTCTCCGAATCGGATGGACCCACGTGTCCAATAAGTCAAGAAAGTAACCAATCACAGAAGAGGCTGACTCTTTGGGTCAACTACTCGCTGCTATTGCTGTGACGGGATAATGTCCTCTCTCTCTCTTTTTTTATCTTCAAAGCTTGTCGTTGTCGGGCCTTTAAGGATTTCGAATTGTGGACACGTGGCGCATGATCATCAGTACCACTATTCGCCCCTGCTCGCCTCCGTCTTGCCACGTAGGCCTTGTTACCGTTGTATGTCTCTCTCTCTTTTCTGCTGAATGACCAATATGTCCTCGGCTGCGATTGGTACACGCAACCATATTGATGGATTTGCTTGCGTTACCGGTTCATTGACCCCGTTAAACATGTTATAGGAGCAAATTTTATGAAAAATCATTATTATATTATTACTATAATATGATCTTTACAAATTTTACTGACACACTTCAATATACACATTCAAATCTATGAATGCATACATTACATATAAACATAGTCTTAAAATTGGTTTTAATCCAGCTATGTGGCTTACCACAACTTATGAACACATTTTTTTTAATCCTACACCTAAATAATGTGAAACACATGATCTTATCACGTCCTATATTAACTGTTGAAATTCAAAATTTTCCGTGTAATATTCAAGGTAATTCTTACTTTTTAAGTGAATAATGTGAATATTTTACAAAAAATTTGTTGGTCTTGAAATTTATTTCAAAATTACAATATTATAACTTTAGTAGTGGAGTTAAGAATGGAAAGAAGTGAGTTAGTGCTAAAATGAGGGTTAAAAACGAAGTCTGAACCCAAATGACGAAAATGAGAAAGTGGGGTACTTCGGTCCTTCAATGAGATCGGCCAATCCCACTTCTTTCCGTCATTGTATAACTCTAGTCCCAAATTAATTTAGCAAAATCAAAAAATTGGATTAAGGAGTTTTTTTTTGTGGGTTTGAACTTTTTGGGATGGATCATATTCATGGTTGCCAAATAACCCAGTGTCAGCTTTTAAATGTCAATTTCGGGCAATACACGAGTGTTTGTTTCGCACTCGATTGAGCCGTCGGATGAAGTAGTGATTGGAATCTGAGGGCTATAGATATGGTTACGTGTACAACCATTTTCTTGAAATAGCGTGTAGATACGGGATTGGATGGTGACGTAAGCCGTACGCAGTGTCAGCAGAACGACAAAAATTCACTGTGACATTATCTGTTCTTTGAATGATAAATTCAGGCGCCAATCCCATTCTTAAGACTGGCGCGTGGTCAACACATCCTATGAAAAGAACAAAAATAATTGCTGATATGGCAACTAGTATGACGTGCATTAATGACATGTCATGGAAAATTTAAAATCGTGGTGTTCTAGTAAAAAAAAAACGCATTTAATGATTTTTAGTTGAATCGTTTTCATAAGTGTTTTAAGTCGCTATAAGCATTAAGCATCTGTCTCTTAAAAGATTATGGGATGTCATCTAAATAAGAACGTTCGAGGGGTGATCGAGCGGAACGAGATACGCTAATCTTAGTTCGCGAAGCGGGTTCGAGACGTGAGAGCGTCGTAAGTCTGAATTTATCCGGTTGTCACTCGAGCCCGTGTTGCATAGAGCTGAGTTGTTCAGGCCCAGACCTCTTGTCCTCGTTGAGGTGCTACGATGACTACATTGGTGCACGGGCCCAAGTTCGCTACAAGGAGTCAGCTATAGCTCACAGGAACATTCCGTAGCGGGGAGGGTACCTTCCGGTTTAAGCCTGCATGGTAACGCCCTAAAAATGAGCAAAAAATAAAAAAAAAAACAATTTCTACAATACAACACTAATTGAAAAACTTACTAAAAATAGAAACACGGAATAAAATATTCAAAAATATAACATTTTGACCGCGCATTGATCAAACTATTTAAACTAGTGAGAAAGAGTATAACTCCAGTATAATCTGAGTACATAGTACAACTTGAGGACATGTGGAGTACTACCCGAGTCTAGAGTGGTGTTATGAAGGCTCCGTTGACCAATAAAAACCGAGTACATGTGGAGTACAACTCGAGTACAAATTAGTGTTAATAAAGGCTCTTTTGATTAGTATAACCGAGTACATGTGGAGAACAACAAGAGTACAACTAGGGTCACAACAAAACTGAAACTCTTGATTAATATAACCAAGTACATGTGGAGTACAACACGAGTAAAAATAACAAAAAAAGAACAAAAATACACAAGATTCTCTATAATGCTTTGCCGACAAGGACAATAGTTTCCTAATATCCGAACGATGGTAGCTAATACAAAATGATTAATAGATAATGGCCCTTGCATCTCAAGCATTAACTCTCACAATTCAATGCAAAAAAAAAGCCATGTGAAGCTCATCTGCAGAATTCCCCGTACTGGAATACTTCTCATAAAATTGTCACATCTAAGTAATCTCCAATCTGAAAACCAAGCTAAGCCAGTACTTTAGCATCATCTTTCATGTTTCTGTTAGAAAATGTCTTCCCCACCTTTTGTTGGAATTTATAACTAAATATGACATTCATATAAAGGATAACACAACAGAAATAACAAAAAACAAATTTTATCCTAGAATTCCACCAAGGATCCATGCACATCAATATAAACAATTAGGGTTAGAGTTTTACCTTAAAAACTAAAGCTCGATTGTATGAACGAATAAATTGTTGATGTAGCTTTTAGTATAAACTTGAAACCCTTTCAATCACGTTGCCTTTGCGCGAACATGACCAATGATATCCACACGAACGAACTTCCTTGGATTGGTGAAGTGTACTAGCACTTAGAATCTTTATTCTAATTCTCACAAATAATTTTCTCTATTTATTTGTGACACTCATAAATTCGGTTATGCCATTGCCATAAGAAATAAGACTAGGGTGTGCTCTTATTTATAGGCATATAGAAAACCCTAAATAGGTGCACTAGGGTTGGCAAAAACCCTTCCTTGTTCAAGAAGAATGCGGCCACACCAATTTAGGAGAGAGTGTGTGCCGAATTCCTTCTCAAATTGGTGCTAGAATTCGACCTTTCCTTTTCGAGGAAGAGAGGCCGAGTTTCCTTTCTTGTTCAAGCAAGAATTCAGCCCCTCTTATTTAGAAGAGAGAGGGTCTAATTTTCTCCTAGTCAAACTAGGGTTTGCCTCTTCTTTTCACACAAGAATAAAAACTCCTAAAAAATAGGAGTGCTAGTCGAATTTGCACTAGGGTTTTACTATGTCATTGGACTTTTAATTATATGATACACTATCATTAAATAAATCAATCTATTATTAATATCTATGGGCCTAATTTATGTAACACATAAATAAACCCAAAACAATATTAATAAGTAAATTAAATTAAAAGCCCATCACATTAATGAATTATAACTTATATCATAAATAAGATATAAATTATAAACTCTGAATTATTAATAATTAATCAAATTAATTATCCTAATAATTCATTTACCAAACAAGAGAACATTTGTAATCCAATCCAATTCGTTTTAGTGTGCGACCTAATAGGCCCACTCGAGATTGGCAATGGGTATCGTCCCAAAACACTTGGGCCTAAAGCCCATAAATGGTATCTAGTAATACATTATGGCAACCCAAAATCAAGTGGAGTCTGTGATCCGAGTTAACCTTTCACAGTTTGATATTTAGTCATTTTGTCTCATGATATCTATATCAAGCATAAGGCATGGTTACATTTCAACCTTATATTGCTTAATGCATTTCTTGATCCCAAGTAGATTGATATACAAATGACATTGATAAACCCTTTTATCAATTCATTTGAGTAAGCATACATTCCATCAATCCTACTCATCAAGTGGCCTAAAGATATCACTTTTCATAAGAGGAACAAATACATCACTCATCTACAAGATTCATGGCATATCCAATCATAGCCTTTATTGTTACCCTATTACGGATAACGTTTGACTAAGTCAAAACATGTGATTCCTCATGTAGGAGTCGATAGTGAGTTTCAGTCAGAGGACTCAAACATCACCACTGTATAAAAGTTACTTATGACATTAATCCATGAAGTGTTTTCATAGTGGGCTAGTCCAATAAATGTTCCCTAACATGTATCTATGTTCTAAGTGATATCTCATATCCATAATCAGTAAAACATGATTATCCTCTTAGTAGCATACTAACCTTGGCTTGTTATCATTCCCATGATAGCAATCGATTAGGGACTTTTTGAATAATATCATTTTTACCTTATGGTTTTACTATCAAGTCACACACTTGATAACATAAGAAAGAATAAAATATTTATGGAAGTGTTATTGTCATAAACAATATAATATTTCATAGATATGAAATGAAATGTCTCTTTATTAAATAATAAATGTAATGACAATGTATATCAATGATTGGACTAGGGTACAAAACTAACACAATGTTCCGAAGGAGCACTCCGGAAGGTTGATTAACCACGTTTTAGCCAGGTCCTTCAAGGTATATTGAAAGCATCGCATCCTCAACTCATCTTCAACCAAGCATGTGGAGGAAATATTTGGATGGCGGTGTAGAATTCCCTCAAGAAAGTCAATGGATCCTCCGATGGCAAGCCATGAAATGATGGGAGCATGTTGAAGTGAATGTTCTTTAACTCATAATTCTTTGCCGCTGGACTTAACCATTTACAAGATGGTGAGGCTCTAATCACCGGCCTTTGTATGTCTCTCCATTTGGTTGCCAATGCCATCAGCTGACAATTGCCCTACTCTAGCTTACTCTACACGTTCACTTAAGGCCTTGGATTTTCGGCAATTCTTTCCCTTTTGCTATTAGCCTGGTTCTCCCTACCCAACCTTTCAATTTTTGGAATCAAAAGGATAACCTCTTCATTTTTCAAGCTACGTGAACACCTCAAAGCATGTACTACCTACAATTTAAAAGGAAAACAATCAATTAAACAAAAAGAAATAAAAGATCACAATTAGTACCATTGTTCCTTGGCAACGGCGCCAAAAATGCTCCCCGCAAATGCACGGGTGTCGATGTATTTTTACCTTTGGAGTATCCCTAGTGTCATCGAATCCAATGGAACAAGTACTAATGGTGATCAATTCGTAAAACAAAAGCAATAAACCACATGATTTGATTTTTGGGATTTTTGATTAATAAACACAAAATCACTAAAGATAAGAAATTAGAAATGAAAATAGATAACCAAATAATAATAAAGCGTTAGGACTTTTGAGATTTCAATTAAGATTCATATTTTCTATATTAATGAATGGGATTTTGAGATTGAGTGTTCTCTCCACTAAACTTGCTTAAAGCCTATCATGAGTTCATTTAACTAATGCATACATTTATTAGAAGGTTCATCTAACTAAACTAGACTCTTTAAACCTCTTGAAAATTTCATCAAAACACCTTACCTGCATAGAATATATCTATCCTAAGCTAGGCAAGTTTAATGCATATAGACCTTACCTATCCTTCATTTTTTGATCCATCAACAAGGTTTATCAAAACTATCATTATAGTGATAAAGCACAACGATAGTCATTCAAAACAAGTCATTAAATTAAATCCTAGGCATCATCCAAAAATGGAACATAAGGCACAATACCTATCAAAGGCAAACTTCAAATATGTAATTTAAAGCACAAAACAATACTCATTCATTAAATATAAAAAATAGTCGTCAATTGTTTACATCTCTAAGTCCTAATTAAGTAATCTAAGCTCACATGGCAATAGAAAGCAAAATAAAACAATAATATGAAAATAGAACATAGTCACCAAATAAAAATGAGAAGAGATAGAAGGATGATGGAAATAGAGATAGCCTCTAAGGGCCAGGACAGTGGCCGCTCTCGACTTTAATTCTTGCCTATGGATGTCCTTCCATGGTCATGCATTGTTTGGAAAAGACATATGGCGGCCTTGGCCATCTGTTGGCCACAGTCTTCTTCATGACCTTGGCCAACCACTATTTTCTTCCATTTAATTTCTTCTTTGCTTTACTTTCACGTCTGTCCTTAGTGTTTCAACCCCATTTTGTGCAATCGATTCTGGCATACACAAATCATGGAAAATACATGAATTTAACAATAAACACTCATTTATAAGATGAAAATGCTAGGAATTCTGGCTCAATTATATATGTAATTTTAGTATGCATCAGTTAACTCCGTGTGTCCAGACTAACGTGACACGTCAGATATGATGACGTGGCACGTGGAACAAATAAAAACATGTTTGTAATGACTATTATGCCCTCATCTTCATCATCTATCCCCACCTCTCTTCTCTTCATCTTCTTCATTTCTTTCTCAATCTCGTTGTCTTCTCTTTGACCCAAAACAATCGGACGCAGCAGATTGGAATCCGATAGCAATAACTCCTCTTCTTACCATGAAATCCATAACCTAATTTTCAAAATACCCACAATAACTACTCCAAATTCAACATAACTATTTACAAATTGAAATCACCAACAAATCATGAACAAACTGAAATCACAATCACCTAACTAGAATCAACAGAAATCAAACATAACACCAATCAAAATCAACAGAAATATACAATTAAAATCAAACACAATACCAATCAAAATCAACAGAAATCTACAATCAATATACTAGAATCAACAAAATTAAAACTAAAAATTGAAATCTACAATCAAAATTAACAGAAAAAACATGGACCAAATTTCCTTCAATATGGATTTGTCGGAATCACAGAAGCACATATCTACCAACAAATATGAAATCAAAGAGGCAAGAGGCAAAGGAGTTTGCTTCTTTTCAAGAAAGGAAAAAATGATCCACTGGAAATGTGTCACTTATCGCCAGAGATAAAGTCGTCGTTTCTGATGCCGAATAGGAGATGACTCACATTTTCAAAATCGAAGCTTCATACTCTCCTCTGTTTTGAAATAGTAGCTTCGTAGTTTCGAAATTGAAGCTTCACCCAGAGATTGCATCATTGTTTATGGGTTTTGATTTAGAACCCGGAGCGATAAGAATGAAAGGGTTGGTGTTTGCGATAAGAAACCATTCATAGTTTCTAGGTTTTTATTTGAAACATTTTCTCACTCAATGTTTGCAACGGCTGGGAAAATGCAGTGGCGATGTGGAGTTTGAAACAGTGGTAGAGTTTTAGAATGATAGAGACATAAAAAAGAGACGTTGTGTGAGTGGTTTTAGTTAAAAGAGAAAGATGATGACTGAGAGAGAAAGGATGGATAGCGTTGGTCATAGACAAGGAGGAGGTGGTGGTGATCCGAATGAGATATGCAATGGGAGAGAGAAAGGAAAAGAGAAATGAGAGAAAAAGACAGAGAGAGGTTGGCACCGAATAGAGAGAGATGAGAGAAAAAGACAAAGAAATGAGGAGAATAGGGTATAATGGTACTTTTGTATTTTCTATTAGGTAAAATTAACATCGTTCACTCCCAAGATGCGATATGAGTCTTTTCAAAACATAGGGACGTAATAAGAGATTACACTTAATCTCAGGGATGCCAACGTAATTACTCCTAAATTTTAGGAAAAAATCCACCGCGGTCCCTGAGGTTTGACCATATCTCATTGTGGTCCCTAAGTTTTCAAAATCATTCGGTCTGGTTCCTCGCTCCATCACCATTAGTCAAATTTAACAGGCCACGCCAGAAAATCTGACTTGACACATGAGACCTACTAATTTTAAACATTTAATGACAAAAATACCTTTTAACCTAGAGACAATTTTAACCTACAATCTAAAATCAAAACCAAAACCAAAAATTTAACCTAACTCTAAACATCCAACCAAACCCACCCTTCCTCACCCAACCAAACCCAACCGTTCCAACAACTTAAGATTGAGCTTTGCAGAGATCCAACCCAATCAAAACCAAAAACCATAAACACCCAACCCAACTTGAACCCACCCTTCTTCATCTCCCATCACCGTTACTCTCCTCTCTCACCTAACCATAAAAACTTCAGATCCGCCATCACCACTATCACTCTTCTCTCTCACACTTCGTCACACTCTAGATCTGCCACCACCACAGTCATTCTCCTCTCTCACTTCGTCACACTCATTCGCCACCACCACCGTCACTCTCATCTCTCACTTTGTCACACTCCAGATTTGCCACCATCACTCTCACCTCTCACTTCGTCACACTCATCCGCCACCAAGACTGCCACTCTCCTCTCTCATCGTCACACTCCAGATCTGCTCGACTTTGTCGAATCCGACAAGCCCATAGCCATCATGCGTTGTTTCATAGCCAAAGTAGATCGTCCAGTCGGATCCAACACCAAGACCGTCCTATCGGCCTCAAGTGTTCTCTGTCGCCCCTCCTTGGCTCCTCACCGACTTTTGGATTTGTAGGGTTTGCAATTTTGTTTTCTTTTTGTTGATTGTAGTTTGAATTTGAGATGAAAATTGACTGCTGCGATGTTTATAGTTGGGTTCTGTTATTTTTGTTGAAAATTTAGAGTTGAAATTGAATGGATGGATAGGTTGAAAATTGAATTATTAACTGTTGTTCTTTTTTTGAAAATTGTTAAATGATGATGGGATAATTGTTGAAAATTGAATTATTAGGGATAAAATTTTGGTGTTAATGACTTCTGCAATGGTGGATGTGTTGAAATTTGTAACTAAATATGACATTCATGTAATAGATAACGTAGTGAAAATAACAAAAAAATTATCTTATAATTCCACAAAGGATCCATGCACATCAACATAAACGATTAGGGTTAGGGTTTTACCTTGAAAACCCAAAGCTCGATTGTATGAACGAATGAATTGTTGGTGTAGCTTTTAGTATCCAAAATTCAAATCACCCTTTTGGAATCACGTTGTCTTTGCGCGAACGTGTCTAGAGGTATCCACACGAACGAACTTCCTTGGATTGGTGGAGTGTAGTAGAACTTAGAATCTTTATTCTAATTCTGACAAATAATTTTCTCTCTTTGTTTGTGACACTCACAAATTTGACTTTACCTTTGCCATGAGAAAAATAGAAGAATGTGACTCCTATTTATAGGCACATAAAAACCCTAAAGAGACACACTATGGTTTACTCAATACTTGTTCTACAAGAATAAGAATTCCTTATTAGGCCTCCTTAACAAATTCGGCACACTCCTAAAAAATAGGAGGAATTCGGCCACCAACCCTAATTTGGGGTGTGCGTGCCGAATTTCCTATATCCCTTTTAGGGTTTCTTTCTTCTTGTCATACAAGAATAGAATCTCCTAAAAAATAAGTGTATGGCAAAATTTTACCTAGGGTTTATTAATGTTATTGTGCTTTTAATTATATGATACATTATCACTAAATAAACTACTCCTTAATTAATCTACATGGGCCCAAATTATGTCACACATAATTTATACCCAAAACATTATAAGAAGTAATTAATATTAAAAACTCATTACATTAATGAATAATATCTCATATTATATTTATGATCTAAATCATAAAACTCTAAATTATTAATGACTAATCAAATTAATCATACTAATAATTTAACTGCCATGAGATAGAATATTTATAAACCAATCCAAATCGTTCTTGTATGTGACCCAATAGGCCCACTCGAGATTGGCAATGGACATCATCCCAAAACACTTGCGACCAAAGTCCATAAGCGATATCTAGTAATACATTATGGCAACCCAAAATTGAGTGGCATCGATGATCTAAGTTAACCTTTCATAGTTTGACATTTAGTCCTTTTGTTACTGTTAGAATTGTGCCCTAGTCCAATCATTAATATACATTGTCATTCAATTATTTAATAAAGAGGCATTTTATTTCTATGAAACATAACATGTTTTATGAAGATAAAACTCCATGAATAGTCTATTCTTCCTTGTGCCATCAAGTGCGTGACTTGATAGTAAAACCATAAGGATAAAAGAATACTATTCTACATGTCCCTAATCGATCATTATCATGGGAATGATAATGAATTAAAGATTAGTATGTTTCTAAGTGGATAATCACATTTTCCTGATTATGAAAATGAGATATCGACTTAGAACATAGATTCATGTAGGGGAACATGTATTGGATTGGCCCGCTATGAAAGCACTTCATGAATTGTTGTTACAAAGTAGCTTTCATGCAGTGGTGATGTTTGAGTCCTTTGACTGAAACTCGCTATCGACTCCTACATGAGGAATCACATGTTTTGAC
>CAODLS010794127.1:0-12573 GCA_948243855.1 Flueggea neowawraea | reverse complement strand
ACACCTCTAAAGCCAATATAAGGTTGATTTCTCTCTACGCTCACACCTCTAAAGCCCTTACAATGTTGTTTTAATAGGCTCACAACAAACCTTTTCCTAACTCAAAGAGTTTACAAATGAATAATAATGTGGTGAGATTTTGGTATATGATAATGAAGCAAACTACTTACAAACTAGGCTAATTTTGAACACCAAATGAAGAATTGATATATCAAGGAGTTGGGTGCTTTCTTTTATCCTTCAAGCTTTTATTTATAGTGTTTAAGACACTCTTAAAGTTGATTAAACCGTTGGAGTAGCATACAATCAATAAGCATTTTTGATGTTGTCAGCTTCCATTAGTCGACTACCATAGTCGTTAGTTGACTACCATCCTCATCTTCACTTCTATCCACTTGGGTAGTCGACTATCAAGCTTCGTTAGTCGACTACCGGGATCAAGTATTCGTTAAATGACTATTGTTCTTGAAATATTTGACTTGTAAATCACGTGAAAGTCATTTCCAGTTAGTTTGAGCAATCATGTTCTTCATTAGTCGACTACCCAATTTCATTGGTTGACTACCAAGTGTTTTTGCCCCATTAGTCGACTCATGCCTTCATTAGTCAATTACCAACACCCTAAAACATCTTTAATTGATTTCTCCATGCACTAGTAAGCTTCCAAACATCGTGGGTTGACTCTTAGACTTGAGAACATGATTTTCTTCACCTTTTTTGGTCTTCATTGATGATGAATTTGTTTTATTTCTTAAAGAAAATCTTACCAAGTTTTGTACATTAATCAAAACATAGAAGGAATCAAATATTAACCATCTTGGTTCAAAATTTTCCACCATCAATGAAGCAAACACAGAAGAAGATGAATATCAGGAAAACGATGTCGTATGAAAGGAAAAGAAATAATAACAAATGTCTTGAAAATGTGATGTCTGTTGTGATAATGTTAGGAAGCCAAATGTCAATATTTAACCCTCTATATAAGCTGCTTTAGTATAGTTATATAGATCACTACATCAAAGAATAAAATTATACCTATAATTTTACTCATAAACGTATTTTTATTATACTTTTCCATAATTATAATCAAAGACGTCAAGAAAATAGGTTAAGCAAATAAAAGTAAAGAAATAATAACTTTATTTCCAAAACTGCAGTTCACAAGAATTATTGACGGGCAAAATACATAGCGTTAATTATGCAACATGTCATAATTAAACCGTTTATTTTTACAAATGAAAATGCTAGTTTCGCATTTTTGAAAATGCCAGAATACACAATCCTTGTCTTTACAAATGCCACTACAATGAAACATGTTCTCAAAATTGCCACAATTAAATAAGATAAAAGCAATTTTCTTGTCCAAAATATCGTTCGTTATTTGTCTCAGTTTCTCCATCGTTTCAACTTTCTCTCTTTGTCTCTCTTTCCCCCCACCTAAACCCTAGCCGCCCCTCATCTCTTTCCTTTGTCTTTTTTGTCGCCTCTCTCCTTCTCGTCTTCCTCTTCAACTCTTCTCTCTCGTCCTCATTTCTCTCCTCCTCCACCATACTTCTTCTCCTCCGCGCGCCATCCTTGTTTCTCAATGGGTTTCTCTCTTTGTTCTTGCAGGTGGTAGAGCTGGAATGTTGCATGTCGCAGATCTGAAACATAGGCGGCGACTATGGATGATTTCACTCATTTTTGGAATTTTGTGGATGGCAGAGGAGATGCGGACAAGGGAGGAGATGCGAACGACATAGGAGATGTGAAGCCAGAGTTTTGAATGGCGGACTGGACGGAGTGGAAGGGGCGGCATAGATTGGATCAAACAAGGGGGAGTAATGACAGAGATTGGTGACAGGTAGGGTTGTTGGAAACCCTAGTTGTTTAGTTTTGTGTTGCAACTGTTTAAAACAATGTATTGGGTGAAAATTGTTATTTAGTCTTTGTATTTCTTATTTTTTCATGAACTATTGCGAAGACGTTTATAGACTATTGCGAAGACTTTTGGAGACTTTTGTATACCAAATTAATTACCATTAAATAAATTAAAATTTTTAAATATTGTGTACACTGAATATATATATACAAATAATTCAGTTTAATTTTAAAAAAATATGACACCACAAATTTATTAAATCAAATTTCTTATAAAAAAATTGTGAACTCTTTTTAGATATTTGGAAATCTTTGAAGACCTTCTGAAAAAATTAGATTTTTTTTTGCTGAAATTTTTTTTTTCGCAAAAAATCAATTTATCGCAAATATGACATTTATAAAATTCATTTTGTTTTTTAGGAATTTTTTATAGTTGAAAAGTTGGATGATATTTGTCAAATTTAGTATTTATTTTTCTAATAAAAGTGTGATTTTCCCAAATACATATACAAGTGTCTTAGATTTATAAATTATGGATTTATGCTGCCCACTTTCATATTTTAAGCAAAAATTTCAAAAACTCCAACGTGCGCTTCCAACATTATAAATTACAGATTCATGGTCACAACTAGATATTCAAACTTGTTTAAGACTTCTTTTTAAAAACTTGTTTAGAACTTGTTTATATATATTCATTGATATTTGTTTAAAACTTGTTTAAAAATTATTTAGGACTTATTTAGATTCTTTTGATGTTTAAGTATACGATTATTATATATATGTTCAACATATTTTATAACATGTTTAAGAAATGTGTTAAAACTTGTTTAATGTCTCCATATGTTTGTATTTTTGTTTAGTATATATACATTCTATATTTTTTAACTTGTTTAATACTTATTTAAAATATGTAGTGGAAATATATATATTAGTGCCACGTGTATATGTATTTAAAATTTATGTTTAAAATGTTTTGTAACTTGTTTAAAAGTTATTTAAGACTTGTTTATAATTGTTTAAAATTTGTTTATGTTTTGTAGAAATAAACGGCGTGAATTTGAAATAACGGATCCGTGTATAAGAGATGACATCGTGAATCAGTGGCGGATCTAGAAAAGGATCAGCAGGGACTCAAGCCCCTGCTGCCACCATTGAAGCATTATGGAGTTGCAGAAAGTCGCACAAAAAAAGCTTTGCATTTTGTGATCACAGTCCCAACCTCATTCTATGACGCCACCCTCTCTCGAACCCTAGCTATCCTTTCTCGATCATTTGACACCAGTCACCGACGCCTCTCTTCTATGGTTCATCTCCTCGAGTTCGATGTTCCGTTTCCTCTTTGGTCCTTTGCTATGTTATTTCATCTCTGGTTTGTTTACTCTCCTCTCGTGTTAACCGCTTCACTAGAATGTTTCCTTTCATGCTTTGTTATTGTTTGCTCTTTTATTTGTGAGGGGAAAGTGAAGTGGATTTACTAATTTCATGTTGTGAGGAGACAATGAATTGGGTTCGCTTATTTGATTAAGCAGAGAAAGTGAACTGATTTTTGTGTTATTACTCTGTAAGTGATTTTCTTGCTTGATTGGTTTAAGATTAGCCACATGCCAATAAATACTTCCACGAGCTGAAGTGATAATTAAAGTCTACTTAGCACTTCTACGTTTGTGTCTTACAACCTAAAAAAAAAAGAAACTAGTCAATTGTTTGAAAAGTTGCAAGCTATAAATGTTTTCAATGAGTAACTAATTATATGTTTTGTGAATATTTGTTGGTTTTTGTCATATACACCGTATAACTCAGATTTTGACTAAGTAGATTCGACTTCTGCTTAGCTTGAATCTTACGTCCGTCACAGCCGTAAATCGGTAATTATAGAAACATGAATCTGTAATATATATACACCAACCATACAAACGAAATATTGTACATTAATGTGGATAAATCACGTAATTTTCTCATTATTAACACTAAAATTGGCGCATCTTAAGGACGATTTGTTGGTTGGTCCAAGTCAAACCCGTAAAGTTTAGGGCTTAAGCTCAAGATAGCTTGCTTGGAAAAAATATTCCTTAATAAATAATTACTTGATTATTTATATTTATTGTTGATAAATTAATATATTGTATAATATTTATAATTTTTCAATATATATTTTTTCGGAAGAATATAAACGGGACCGTACGGCCTGGTCGTTTTCCCCTAGAGTCGGGCTTAACCTAAAGTTTAGGTCTATTCATCGGATCCGACCCAACACAACAAATACGAATCCTGAGTTTGTAAAAACAAAAAACAAAATTCAATTTTTATTCCAATTCTAATTCCGACACAAACACCCTACTTCAAGTTCAAGCCGCAACAACCAAACATTACTTTCTCTGCCTCTGAAGCTTTCTTAGGCATAAACCCTCTCCTAACCTTTTCCCACCCTTCCCAAACGAGCTTAGACTCATCAAAACCCTTCCTTTCCGATCAAAACCCTTCCCAAACATACTGTAATTTGATCTGTTTCGAGTTTCTTTGCTGTTTTCAGATTCTTCGATGGGTTAAACCTTGCATCCAAAGAACAGTCTCAGTAAACAGTACCACAAGGTTTTTTTAAGTTCTGGTCCTTTTTCACAACTAACGGCCTCTGCAAAAGTTCTCTCAGCAGTTGGACGTCGAAAGAAATGGCTTCGAAGAACGAAAGGAGGTAAGGAAGGACCCTTTCAGTGTCAGTGGCTGCTTTATATTCTTATATTGTTCATTAACTTTTGGTCTATGTTGTTGTGTGCCAAAAGGGGAGTTTCAATGGGAGACTATAGTGAATTGAAAGAGCTGGTGAGGCATCACATAGACTCATATGATTCCATGGTGGAACGAGGATTGGAGATTATGATGGACAATATCAAGCCTGCCAAAATTCATGACTCTTTCACTAACACCACCCTTTCCCATATCCTTTTTTTATATTTCTTTTTCAATTCTGTCTTTTTTTGTTTCTTTCGTTTGAATTATGTTGATGTTGTTCTTGACTGCTGTATTACTGTTTCTGAGTAACCCGAGGGTTTACCAGCCCATGAAAGAACACAGTTCAAAGACAAAGCATAGTCGTTTACTGCCTTTCGAGGTATCAATTTTCACATTCACCTCTCTCTCTGCACATTTCATTTATTATGTGAGTTAAGCAAATTTGTTGTTGTTTTCTGTACACAGTGCCGGCAGGCGAAGATTTCGTATACAGGAAAGTTAGAGGCAGATGTTTGCTTTCAATACAATGGAAGAACCGCGATAAGAGAAAAGTTTAGTTTTGGACAGTTTCCTATAATGTTAAAGGTTGTTGCTTTGTCATCTGGGTTTTCACAATTCTTTGGGATTATATTATAAAATTTGAAGTAGAAGACTTTCTATACAGCAGCTAGTGGACTGTAATAGCCTGATCAACTGTTTTAAAGGATGTGAATTTCAGGCATCTTATTTTTATGTTTAATTACAAAACAGCTTACTGTGGCTTCAAATAGTGTTTTGGGGTTCTTTCTTTTTGGTTTTTAATTTATAAGACACTTGTGCAATTCGGACTTTAAATATGTTTGCTTGAAATATTGACTTGCTTGCTGAACTTTCGTTGCTAATTAAATGATTTTGGTTGAATTGATTTGATATAGAAAACAAGAGCCTCCTCTAGTGTTGAGCAGATTCACAATGTCCATTATGATTTCTGTCGGTGCATTTGTGACGTCAGGAAATAAGTGGATGATAGATGTTCCACTAGAGCTAATGTCATTCTGATTCTGAAATTAAAGAACATTAATTTGTTAGGTGAAGTGGTGACCGTACTTATGTGTTTGTATAATCTTTTCAAATTCGTGTGTTGGAATTAGCAGTTTGTTAGGGCTCGTCGTTGGCATTCCGCTTGTATCTTCTCTTTCTATTATTTTAAGGGGAACTTCTGGAGAATTTTAAAGAAGTGGCTAATGTGTTTCTTTATCGCATTGTTCATAATATCTTTAAGTAATATCTTTGAATTCCCTGTATTAGTATTTTTATTGTTCACTAGGGGTATTGATATGCTAAATGTAACCTTTGCAGTCAAAGCTGTGTCACTTACGAGACGCTGATCCTCAAAAACTTGTTCACTTTAAAGAAGAGTCGGCAGAAATGGATGGGTAAGTAGTCATCCAGGTTGTCTATATTGTGAAATCATTATCTGGAGCGGCATTGAGATTCACTGGGGCTTTAAAAAATACTAGTAGTGCCTTGAAGTTGTGCATTTTGAATGGTTTTTGAGCATTATGTATTCTAGATTTGGTATAGTATGCCCTGGACATAAATTAAAATTCCACCTTTCACTTAGTTTAATTCCATAGCTTGTTTTAACTTTTTTATGTGGTCAAATTTGAAGAATTATAAGCTGATGATTGTTCAGCTCTGAAAATGACAATTTTTCATCATATAACTGCTTTATTGTATACCTGATGTAGTCACAGATTGGTATTGTTAACATGTTGTGGTGATATTTGATTCATTGGTTTTTTTTTTATTTCTTCGTTTAACTCTTTCTTTTATGTTATGCAGTTACTTCATTTTGAATGGACTTGAGAGAGTCGTTCGGCTTTTAATACTTCCGAAGGGAAACTATGTATGTAGACCTTTCAATTTATATAGACTTTTTGATAATCAAGTTGGAAAACTGTGGTTGTTATTTAATTGGTGTATTGTAAATTGCAAAATGCTTGGTTAATTTATATTGTTATTAGCAGTTCATATATATCATCATAGGCTGTGCTTGGGTTATACAAAATGAGGACATTTGTTATATTGTTCATAGATTTTGTGAATAAGAATAATTTCATGTGCATGTTATCAATTGTTGAGTGTGTTCCCAATTTCAGTAATTTATGTCTAGATTTAGCAGAACGGAATTTCTTGCATATTGCAGCCAATGAGCACAATACAAGGATCATTTCGTGATTGTCGGGAAGGCTAAACCGATAAAGCTGTTGTGATAAGGTTCTTTCTTGTGGCAGCTTATATATTCTCTCATTAGTTATCAATTCTTCATTTTTTGTAATGGTATAATGAGCTAAAAATTGAAATATAGATACTTGACAAGGATACTTAATTTTGAAATCTGAAAATTTTGAATACAGAGAAGAATTTGAGGAAGAGAATTTAGAAGTATGACCCAAAAACTGAAAGTAAAATGAATTATTTTAAAACCAAATATTAGGCAGGTTATCCACCAATTGAATACGGCAGAGAAATGTCTGCAGTGGGGCGGACAGAGTAGTGGCTATCAGGGTCTGTGATGTCCATTAGGATGTGAATTATGCTGGTATATGCTAGTGCAGCCATTATGGTATGCGATTGCTTTTACATATTCTTAGGAGCTTCTGTCTGGTGTTGGTAGAAAAGTTTTTAATGGCTAGGTTTAATGATTAGGATATCATACTTGCACAACTTGACCTTGCAAAAATATTCCCACTATTTATCAGATTATTGTGGAATACCTAAAGACCTTAAATTCCATTATCCTGTCTCAAACTCTGTGCAGTCTTCACGGAATAAGTTGTGGTTCAGGAAATCATGCTAATTCCTGCTAAATAGATGGGTAACCAGCTATTCCGTTATGAGAAGTCTACGATTCACATAACATCCGAAATCAGCAGTTTCTCTATCCTTTGCTGTGAGACAAGTTAACTAATGGTGTTTATGTACCATGACATCTCCGTAACATTTATGGTCCAGGAAATAATTTTGCTTTCAATTGTGCTTTCAGTAGTTTGATTTTTTTTTAAGATGCTAACTTCGTGCCTGTTGTTATGTCTTTGAAAGTATCTGCTTGCTGCGATTATATTGTATCATTCTAACTTTGGCTATTCATAAATTTATCTTTGCAGATGTTTGAGAGAATTTCAATCTTCATTAACTGATCAATCGTCAATAACAGTTAAGTTGTATTACCTTCGTAATGGGAGTGCAAGACTTGGATTTTGGTAAGTATACTAAAATTAATAGGACTTTAAAGCATGAATAATGCCTTGTTATAATTTCACTTTGTTTTGGTGAGTGTCTTCTTTCCTTTTTGCAGGGTACAAGGAAGGGAGTACTTGCTTCCAGTTGGGATTGTTCTGAAGGTGTGTATTTTATTTTAATTTTTTTCACATTATGGTGGTTGTTCAACAATTTTTGTTTTCTTATTGACCACATTCTCTTTTAATTGCCTAATTTCCATTTTTTGTTCTAACTGCAAAAAATAAGGTTTGGTTTATAAAGATGGTTTAGAGTTGTTTGCTTTCGTAGTTATGGGGGATTTATGAAAATTTATGTGATCAATGACTTCCAATGGTTTAAATCTACTGTAAGGATTTAGGAATAGTTCATACCATTTTTTTCTGGCTTTGGTTTCCTCACTGCTGGGGAAATAAGAATTTAGGACTGGTTACTTTTGTTTACTGCAAGGCTATTGCTTCTTGTTTATTGGTATTGGTTGTCAACAGTCTAAATCATGCAAATTCAGATTAGATTCTTTGGAGAATTTAACATGAGGTTAATCAAGAACATGGGTTTCACAGAAAGTGCAAAATGCAGCCACCTTTTGGTTGCTATAGAAGTTTAAATGTTTGTTAGTGGCGTCAACTGTTTAAGGCTTGACTCCTGAAGCATATGGGGTTCACCGTCTTCATTTTTTTTTCTTTCCTCACAAGCCTTTACAAATCCTAAAGTTGTTTCTTAGTTTTCTCTTAGGTTTTCTTTAGTACTTTGCTTGCACTAGTTATGCAATATTGGTTTATGAGGCTTAGGTTAAGAATTTCTAGACTGTATTTGCTATGTTGGATTAAGAATCTGGATCGCTGTTCAGTTCCTGGTTAAATTGACTTTGGCCGTGACGCAATGCCACACTGTAACCTCAATAAGTCGGATATGTCGATTTGATAAACCAGATTCCTTCTGTGGCATGGACCTAATGGCGCATCTCTTTCTGATTGCTTCAAATTAATTTCTGATTGCACTTCTGTCTGATATATTCTTGGTCAATTCTGGAAGAGATTTTACACTGTGACGCACATGAGAAGTATATTCAATAAAGAAGTCTGTTAGCCTCTTCTCAAATCCCTTTGTATATAGTTTTAGCTGGCACAGTGGAATATGTTTTGTAATAGTCTCTACAGTGGAATACAAGTTCTCAAATCTCTTCTCAAATCCCATATGTTGGGAAAATGGTCTAGTTCAAATTTTCCAATATTTCTATTTCTCCACAGTTTAATTACTAATACATGCTGCTTTTGCATCTTACATGTTCATTAAATAATTTAAATACATATTTTATATTCCTGCACGCAAAAAGCAAAAAAAAGTTCTCTTGGGAAATACTTCTTCAGAAACTTTAAATAAATAGATACAAGTAATGGAGATTTCAGCATTAACTAGAACATTAATGGTGAATTTCCGTTTATCATCTACCAACAGTTGGGGGGAAGTGTAAACAGCTATACATTTTACTATGTATGCTAGTCAATAGATTTCCAACTTGCACTTGTTTTATTTTGTGTAAGATAAATGTTTGAATATCCAATAACTCTTTCTATACTTGGCGATTATAAATTTTTTCCCTTGATCGCAGGCTCTTGTTGAGACAACAGATCGTGAAATTTTTGAGAAATTGACCTGTTGCTATTCTGAGAAATATGATAAGGTTAAGGGAGTTGTTGGCTCTCAGCTTGTGGGTGAACGGGCTAAAATAATTCTGGATGAAGTTCGGGACTTGTCTCTCTTCAGTCAAGATGATTGTCTACAGCATATTGGTACTAAATTTTTTCTCTCAACTTTACTTCGATTTTGTGTCATTAATGCAATTTACTGTAATTTCATTATTTAAAATTCAAATAGGCAAACACTTTCAACATGTTATGGACGGGCTAGAGAATGAAAGTTATGTCAATGTGAGTTCAATCTTGTACACTTATTACTTTTGTGTTGCTTGAATAGTTGAATTCCTATGATGAAAAACAAATGCATAAAATAGAATTGTCTACCTGGTTTACTGTCTTCAAGAGTAAAGGAACAAATGCTTTCTTGAAGAGCATAAAAAGTAAGATTTGATAAATTATTAGTGCTATATATCATCCTCTTAAGTAGTGTTGTCGTTTCCTTTTTCCTTGCAGGTGGCCCATGCAGTTATTAAGGACTACATACTCATCCATCTTAATAACTACGATGACAAGTTCAATCTGCTCATGTAGATACAACCTCTCTGTCTGATAACTTTGTCTTTACCAAATTTCGTCTTTTCGAGCATGGAGTTTCTTTGTTTGAATATTCTCTCTCATTAACATTTGTGTTTGACTTCATTTCATTAGCTTTATGTTACAGAAACTATTCTCCCTTATAGATCAGACTTCTGCGCCAGACAATTCGGATGCTTTGCAAAATCAGGAAGTCTTACTCCCTGGGCACATCATTACCATTTATCTCAAGGTAAAAAACTTGAAATGATATCTGTTATGACTTTCAAGAGATGTTTTTGATATGTGGTTGTTGGAAAGTAGGCGACTAATTCCTGGCCCAATTTTGAGAATGAAGGGCACAGTTTTGGGGGCTCTGACCTTTTCGAACATGTCGGAGTGAAGCTTATGAACTTGTTATTCCTTTAGAGAATGACTATACGTTCCTAAATTCACACAAAGATTGTTAAGCTCTGGAAAACAATCAATATTGATTTCTTTTTCCCAAGAAAAGTTAGGGGGGGCTTGGAGAAATGGGATTTCTTGTGTCCCTACTATTCATAACAATTTTACTGAATGTTTTTAGACTTGCCAACGCACCAGTTTCTGCAGAATGCTCTGCCAAAAGACGTTGGATGAGTTTTGTGTCTTCTCTTTTCAACCCTTTTTTTGTCAATCTCATGAAAGTGAATATACTTTTTACTGCACTTTCTTGTCTATGTTAACTTGTGTAGACATGAATCTATAGATGTGCTGTGGTGTGCCACTGCATAATTGATGTGATTGTTTTCTTTTTCAATCATATGAAGGGGCTCATTTACGTTTATGTTTCTAGTAATATATTTGCCTTAAAAGTCTTCTATTCAGCTGCTTTCCGTTTTTTAGGAGAAACTAGAAGATTGGCTTCGCAAAGCAAAAAAGGTCATTCAAGAGGAAATTTCCAAAAACAACAATTTTAATTTCTTGGCAGGTCTGACTTACCTTCACTAAAAATACTTGATCTCAATAACTGGCAATCTGTCAATTTTACTCGTGTTGCTACCATTAAAAGCTGTTTCAAAGTTCATGCTGTTTTTGTTGCCTAGCCTTTGTTATTTGGGTTTCTTTTGCCTCATGGGCATTATCTAAGGTAGATACAGTATGTATCTCGTACAGCTGTCATTTTATATTGCCTGATATAATGCAGTACAAGATGTTAAGAAGGTCATGGATAAAAATCCATCGCATCATATGGGTTTAGCTGTGGAGAACATGTTGAAAACTGGCAGACTAGTTACACAGACAGGTCTTGATTTACAGCAGGTATCAGCTTGCCATCGGTATGGCTTTTAATTATTCCAAGTTAGTGTATTTGCAATCATTGCAAGACATTCTTCTACTATTATGTGTTCTAGGTATATGCACTGCTAAGTTCTAATCCTTCTAACGATTGTATAAGCCTGATAATTTATGAAACATTTTAAATATAAATCACATGTTATTCATTTTATTCACTTATTCATGCCTGTAAAAAGAAAACTTCAGTGGAGATAATACATGTTATGCTTGCAATCAGTCTTTTTAGTTTTTCATCATCTTCCACTACATGGATGCTTGAATTTTCTCGGTGTATCCTCAGCAATAAAACTAGAAATATTTCAAATAATTGTAGTCCTATATTGTATCCTTAGCAATGTAGAAAGTTTATAGATTGTTCAATTGCTGTACCTTGTCCTCCTTGCTTCCTCATATTTTTCTACAAATAGTCATTCAACTCCAGTCATGTAAACTTCAAAATCATGTCCGCAATGTTTGATTTCACCTTATCTTTTAAGTGTCAGTATGTTATCATTTTAGGTTAGTTCAACATGTTTGTGCTAACCAGGCACCATGATATTTGATGCCATGATAAAAGATGAGGAATTATTTACAAGAAACGGAAGGAATCATAACAAATTTGTTTGCATTTTTTCATTCATTTGTTAATATTGCAGAAAACTGTCCATTCTTGCCCCTTAATGAGATCTTGTTAAAGATATCATAACAAATTTGTTTGCATTTTTTCATTCATTTTAACATATTTGTTTGCGTTCCTCGGTTTCATTTATTTTATTTTATTGTATCAGGAGTTACATCATTTTTTGATTCACAAGGAATACCTAAAGATTTTTTTGACATAAGAAAGTCTATTCTTGGTGTTATGACTGCTCTGGGGATGATTTCTTCATTGCCAAAGCTTGTGCAAGCGGGTCCTCCTGAAGTACTTTCTGTTCTTCTGGATGGCCGTGTTGTTGGTTCCATACCTTCAAGTGAAGTTGAGAAAGTTGTTGCTCATTTACGAAAATTAAAAGTTTCAGCTACTTCAGTGGTTTGTTTCTGCTAAATCTTCTTCTGCTGGTTCAGCACCCAAGATTTCCTTGTGTGATTTCTGTAGATGTTGCACTGCAGATTCCTGAAGACCTTGAAGTTGGATATGTTCCTTTGAGTGTGAGTGGTGCATATCCTGGTTTATACCTTTTCACAAATCCATCCA
>CAODLS010793985.1:0-19345 GCA_948243855.1 Flueggea neowawraea | reverse complement strand
CACACGTACATATATACCATATAGTATACACACTATATACATAGTATATTTTTCCAAAATACGTTTTTCCAAAACGTTCGTATCCAGAACATTCACATGCATTCAGGCAATATATGCATATACTTTTATATTCATAATATGGGACCATGAAATATTTCCATATCCAAATAGTAGTGTGGACTCTGCCACCTGTCTACTTAATAAACGCATATATCTGGCCTAGATACATGGTCACCCTAATCCCTGGTGACTAGGGCCATAAACATACAATGGTCTACCAAAGACTACATACTCCGTAGTAAGGTGATAACATACAATGGTATACCAAAGACTACATACTCCGTAGGAGGATGTTCCCATGTCAATGTGTTAAATAGACAGTATTCCACATACAATCATGCAATATCTTTTCCTTTATGCCATCATTTACAAAAAGTTCTTGTATATATATACCTATATATACTGTACATTTTTCATATCAAAACGTTGGTTAATAATAATCACATATCCAGATTATTAATTAACCCAATAATTATTAGTCAATTTATGTCATAGCCAGACATATCAAAAATAGCACACTTAATTTTAAAGACACGGCCTATGTGTCTGAAACTGCTATTTCACTCACCTAGTATCCAAAGCTAAGGATCCAGTCAAATATCGCTCGCTTGTGGCTGCTCCTGCTGGCAGGTACACTGAGCTGTACATATACAAACATAGCAAATATCAATGTGTGGTACTGTGGCGGTACCGATACATGTATGCGAATGCAAATGCTGACTGACTCTCGATGGCATCAAGATCTTAGGCCAAAATACTCAAACTCCCATTTTGATCTATACCCGATCTATCAAACACTCATATTGGCTGCCATCAACCTCCCAAGTAAGGATCTTGCTTCAGATCCTACAAACAATCTCAAAATCATCAAGAATCCAAATCCCCAAATTCGGACTTCTTGACCTACTCGACACAAATTGTCAAATCTTGATACCCAACGTCAGATCTATGCATTTCTAACACCTATCTATCATAATACATCAGATACAACTCCGGATCTGATGAGAAATCTACCAAAATTCGGAACCCTAGCTCGGATCAAACCCTTTTCGTTCAAACATGAAATCCTTGGAAATCGAAGCTAGAATCTCGTGGTTACAACTTTAACCAAGCTTAATCTACCCATATTTAATTCCCTTTACAACAGAAAAGGAAGATCTGAACAAAACCCCAAAATCCATTCAAAACCCTAGATGAACAAGGATGAGGTGAGATGACGGAAAGAAGATATCAAAGAGGATTCTTACTTTCAGAATCACAATGGAAGTGTTGAGGAGTGATTGCAAGTGTAGATGAGTAGTTGAGAGAGTGATTTCGGTGATTGAGATGAGTTATGATAGAAGAGTCGTAGGTGTGTGTATTTATAGAACCTCATAACTGAAACGTGGCATTTCATCTAATGCATTCGAAAAAGGCCCATCTACGCACGTTGATCGCATATTATGTGCATAGACGAAGCTCCTGTGTGCGTAGATGGTAGATCTGGCAACCTTTCCCTCACAGATCCAGGATCAACGTGCGTACCACCAAGTGATGTGCACGTAGATCACTATGCTCACCACGGTTCCAAGTCCAAATCACGTCCAACGTGCACAGACATCTCCAACGCACACACACGTGCCCAGGCACACTCACAGTCTGGATCAGACATCCATCTACACACGTAGTAAAATCATCTACGCACGTAGACGACACCCTGACCTCAATCTATGTGCGTAGAACGTCTCCAACGCACACAGATGACCTGCTATGTGCTTTGCACACACAAACCACCTCTAACATTCTCGATCAAAGTTTAACACCTCAAAGCCCTGAATTTCCTTGAAGTCTTGACGGAATACCATCAAATTCCGGTCAAAACAAACGGGATATTACAATTTTGTTCCCCAAGGCTTGTGCGGGATGGGCAGGGCCTACGATTTGGTTTTCCCCGTGCATCGATCATGGTCCGGTAATGGGTCGTGACACGTCTGTTTCAGAAACATCATGATCGACCTATGTCTTGAAAATGACAACGCACGTCTTTATTCATTTTCAGATGACGTACGTCCTCATTCTTGCAATGTACGTTTTGACATGCCAGACATCATTCTTCGACCTCCTTCGCTTGCACACATATGTCAGGTCATTCCTAAGGTTCCACAACACTTAAAACCTAAAAAAAATGCATTCACTAAGAGAGAGAGAGAGGGAGAGAGATAGATCAAAGAGCTTCCACTAAGTCTCATAATATTTCACTATAATGCTTTAATGGCCTCTTCCTTCCAATTGTTATTTAACAATCCTCATTGCGAACCAAATTCAAAAGTGTGATAGGATTCCCTGTGAATTTATTCTATTAAAATCTAATTCCATTGTTTGATGACAAACTCAGATTCAATTTCCTCGACCAGTTCTTCTAGGTCATTTGAATGAAGACTTCTAGTTGGACTAATCTTTTTAATCTTCCTTTTTGCTACAAACAACCATTGATTGGACAATCATATTGGAACTTTGTTTATGTGTATCAAAAACCAACTTCTATCTTGATTCACTAGAACCGAGTTTGTATGCAGATAGTAAGAAACCCTGATTAAAGAATCCTTTAGGTTTCTTACAAACCATGATCAGGCTACGACTAATTGGAGAGTAATTTTATTTTTACTCTTTATATTTAAATATGCTTTTTTTTTTAACTTAATGAGATGGTTTAGAGAAAAGATTTAGCTTGCAAAATTACAATTATAGTCTATGGAAAAGAACCTTGTTCTACAACAAACATTAAGTACTTATGAAAACAAAAGTAAAAGCCCATACTATAGGTGAATTCTATATTGAGGCGCATAAATGTAGACCATTGGATATAGAAAAATGAATGTAAGCCATTAGATGTATAGGGCGTATACACCCTCCCATATAAAATTTCAACAAATTAGATAAAAGTAAATGAAATTAAGTAACTTATCAGTTACTTAATTTTTTTTCCTTTTACTTAATTTTCAGGCCTTTTATATAATATTTTTTACAGTTTACATAATAATTTATTACTGTTTACTTAATTTCAAAAGCTTTTACTTAATTTTTTTACCTTTTACAATATTTCCAAAAATTAAGTAAAAGCAAAAAAAAATAAAATAAAAATCGAGTTACATAATTTAAGTACCTTTTACTTAATTTTAGAAATAATGACTTAATTTTTTTAGCTCTCACAGAATTGTCAAAAATTAAATAAAGATAAAAAAATAGTAATGGACAAGTTACTTAATTTAATTAACTTTTTACATAATTTGAGTAATTTTTACTTAATTTTGTTTACCTCTTACAAAATTTATAAAATATAAGTAAAAGTAAAAAAAATTAAGTAACTTGTAGAGTTATTGGCAGCAAAAAAATATTTCACTATACAATTAGCGACTGATAGGTTGCATTTCATGCATGTTTTACATTGCATTTTAGGTTTATTTTGCATTATAAATTATTCTTATTTGTGTATTTTTATGTCTTTATGCTTCTTTGGTGTTTTAGGTGTAATATTCGTGAAACATGAAGGTTCGAAGTTTTTCTGTGCATTTCAGACAAAAACTGCATTTTTGCGTGACCACGCCATAGTTAAAATGTTGACCAAGTTTGACCATCGTGCATTGGGCCACGTGTTGGACTGATAGGCCTCGATTTTGGAGCCTCTTTAACATGGTCAAGGGCTGCTAACTCAATTTTGTTGTTGGGTTAAAATAATCATCTTTATTATTATTTTTATTAGCTATTTTTTAGGGGAATTAGGTTTTCCTAATTCGGAGACATATTTAAACCAACTTGTCTTTTGGTGTGCGACTCTTTCTTCTCCATCCCATCTATCACACATAGCAAGGGCAGCTAATTTTCCTCTGAATTTTGGTTGTTTTTCTTGTAGCATGTGTAACTAAATACCTTTCTAGTTATGGTTTTTTGAAGTTCAATCCATTAACGTTCTGAGACTTTTGTTTTAGTTGTTATAAAGTTTTTTGAGTATTTATTCAATTTTGTGCCATAGTTCCTTTATTTTTATTTTGATTGATTAATTGATAAGGATCTATTGGTTGATTGATTGAGATAATATATCGTTATTTAGGATTGATAGTGCGTCACATTAGTCCTAATCTAGGTAATGAATAACGTGAATGTATGTCGTTTGGGCATTAGTCATTGTTATGGAAACTAAATGATCTGGTTTAAATGAATAACGACATTTTCGGTTTCACAGGCTAGGATAGGTGCCTCTTTCGTTCTTACTGCTGTCATTGATTAAACCTTGTCAGGGCATCCTGGGGTTGTATAACGGTTAGATAAATAGTCTGCAGGGCGTCCCGACGTTATCAATCAAGTAAGAAGAGATTGGTTAATTTAGTGTATCATTGTTAACTAAAACTTTATCTATTCAAATGCTTGATGTTTATCTTTTGTCTATGATCAACTGATTGGATTTAAAGGAGAAGTACCTTGGCGAGGCTTTTAATATCATTGAATTCACTTTACTTCATTTTTTAGTGTTCTCGAGCAGATTAATATTATTTTGGTAGATTTGACACCCTATCAAATTTGGCATCGTTACCGGATATCAGTGTTTCAGACTTTGTTTATTTTCTTTACTACTGATCTTTTCTCTATTTTGTATGCGTTCTTCTTTGTTTGTAGATAATCTTCTATACAATCATGAGATTGAGAAGACTACTAAATAGTTGAGGAAAGAAGCTTGATTATGCAAAGCAAGAGCTTCTGGTTCTGCGAGTTCAGTTCCTAAGCCATCCAAGAACATTGTTCATATTGATTTTGACACTGAATCAAAAATGGTTGATAACAACAACAACAATGGTCATCCTGCTGCTCCATCTGAACAGACTCTGAGAGAGTTAAATGCTCCACCCATAGCTCAGCAGCCCTTGGGCATTCAATATCAACCTTTGGGTGCTCGATTTGAGTTGAAATCTAGCTTGATTCAGTTATTACCGAGGTTTCATGGTGTGGAGAATGAGGATCCCAACAAGCATCTTAAGGAGTTCCATATTGTTTGCTCTAGTTTTATTCCTCAGGGCATTCCAAAAGATCATATTAAACTAAGAGCATTTCCTTTCTCACTAGCTGACCGAGCAAAGGAGTGATTCTTTTATTTGCCGTTGGGTTCGATTGGTACTTGGATTGATATGTTGAGATTGTTTCTGGAAAGATTCTTTCTTGCCTTTAGAGCTGCATGTTGGAATTTGTAACTAGAATATGGCATTCATTCAATGGATAACGGATCGGAAATAACAAAAAATCTATGCTAGAATTCCACCAAGGATCCATGCATATCGACATAAATGATTAGGGTTAGGGTTTCACCTTAAAACCAAATGTTGATTGTATGAACGAATGAAGTTTTGTTGTAGCTTTTAGTGTTAAAACCAAATCACAAATCCTCAAGTTGCTTTTGCGCGAACGTGTCTAAAGGTATCCACACAAACAAACGTGCTTGGATTGGTGGAGTGTACTAGCACTTAGAATCTCTATTCTAATTCTCACAAATAATTTTCTCTTTTTGGTTGTGACACTCACAAATTTGGCTATGCCACACCACATAAGACTAGGATGTCCTCCTATTTATAGGCATATGGGAAGACCTAAATAGGTGCACTAAGGTTAGCCAAAACCCTTTCTTTGTCCAAGAAGAATTCGGCTAACCATAAACAAGGAGGAGTGTGCCGAATTCCTTTCCTTTTTTAGGGTCGAATCTCTTCCTTCTTTGACAACCAAATTCGATCTCTCTCCCTCTTTTGGAAGAGTGTGTCGAATCCTCTTTAGTCCAACTAGGGTTTTCCTCTTCTTGTCACACAAGAATATTTACTTCCTAATTAATTAAACATACTAATTAGGGTGTACCTCTTCCTGTCACACAAGAATAAGAAATCCTAAAAAATAGGAGTGGTGGCCAAATTTGTAGAGTCAATAACCACACTAGAGTGGGGGTTGAGTAGTGTGGTAATAGAAGCTTTGAATTTTCTTCAAAAATGAGTGTGATAAAAGAATGAACATCAATAACTTATAGTGGTTTGGCCAACTTGATGCCTACGTCCACTACCTAAGTTTCACCACTTAGGATTTCCGCTATCAATCTTCTCAAAGATTACAACTTCGCGTTCTAGATAAGTGAGAACTCTTACAACATTCTTGGTTTTGGTTCAAGAACAAAAACCAACCTAAGGATCTACCCTTTGATCATACTCACAATCACACTTGAAATGTGTTTACAAACACTCACCAATGATAAATCAACTAGTGATACAATCAATAAAGATAACAATGAAAGAACAATGAACTTGTATCAATAAGAGAGAAAAAATCAAGACTTGAATGCTTGGTTGTTGTTTGGAATTAATGCTCAAGTGTTTTCACCTATTTTCTGAAGTCCTCTTGATGTATTTATAGCTTCTCATGTCCAAAGAGCCGTTGAGGAATTGAATTGAGCCATTGTGAGATAAAGAAATCGAGCATTAAATGCTTCTAATAGAGCATCTTACTAGAGTGGGTCATTTCCCATAATTTTGTTTTCTCATCACCTTACTCTAGTGACACCCTTGTGTTACTCGAGTGACATATTTTTCAGACCATTGGAGCCACCAACTCTTGATATTGTAGCTCTGATTGTGTCAATCGTAGGTAAATGATGTTGTCTTCAATGGATTACTCGAGTGAGCAAAAGTCTTACTCGAG
Source organism: Flueggea neowawraea (assembly GCA_948243855.1). Taxonomy (NCBI): domain Eukaryota; kingdom Viridiplantae; phylum Streptophyta; class Magnoliopsida; order Malpighiales; family Phyllanthaceae; genus Flueggea; species Flueggea neowawraea. The sequence goes on along the minus strand of CAODLS010793985.1, from coordinate 12,583 downwards.
TGATCGGTGATATGGATTACTCGAGTGGGCTTCAATGTTTTACTCGAGTGAAATGGTGCATGAATTACTCGAGTGAATCTTCTTGTTACTTAAGTGACAAATGCATCCAGTAGACTGAATGTGGCATTACTCGAGTGAGTGACTTCTGGTTACTCGAGTGAATTGAGGCATGTATTACTCGAGTGAACATCCTTGTTACTCGAGTGACCATTACATCCAGTAGCCTCTGAAAGTCCGAAAGATACATTACTTGAGTGAGTGTCTCCTTGTTATTCAAGTGAAATAAATTGGGCTGAATGTTACTCAAGTGGACATGTTGGTTACTCGAGTGATCCTTTGCTCAATTGCAATTTTCACCAAAGTATCAAACACCATTTTGTTCATCATTAAAAGATAGAGGGACTTGAATGTTAACCACCATTGGTTCAACAAAATTTATGCTAGGGCTTTATTATGTTATTGGGCTTTTAATTATATGATACATTGTCATTAAATAAATCACTCTATTATTAATATCTATGGGCCGAATTTATGTCACACATAAATAAACCCAAAACAAGATTAATAAGTGAACTATATTAAAAACACATTACATTAATGGATAATATCTTATATCATAAATAAGATATAAATTATAAAACCCTGAATTATTAATAATTAATCAAATTAATTTATTTAATAATTAATTTACCAAATGAGAGAACATTTGTGATCCAATCCAATTCGTTTTAGTGTGTGACCCAATAGGCCCACTCGAAATTGGCAATGGACCTCGCCCCAAACATTTGGGCCCATTGTCCACAAGCGGTATCTAGTAATACATTATGGCAACCCAAAATCAAGTGGATTCGGTGATTCGAGTTAACCTTTCATAGTTTGATGTTTAGTCCTTTTGTCTCACGATATCTATATTAAGCATAAGGCATGGTCACATGTCAAACTTATATATATTTAATTCATTTGTTGATCCCAAGTAGATTGATATGACAAATGACATTGCTAACCCTTTTATCAATTCATTTGAGTATGCATACATTCCATCAATCATACTCATCAAGTGGCCTAAAGATATCACTCTTCATAAGAGGAAAAAATCCATCACTCTCACTATCACTCCTCTTCAAGATTCATTGATCCATGAAGTGTTTTCATAGCGGGCCAGTCCAACATATGTTCCCTAACATGTATTTATGTTCTAAGTAATATCTCATATCCATAATCAATAAAACCTGATTATCCACTTAGCAACATACTAATCCTTGGTTTGTTATAATTCCCATGACAATAGTTGATTAGGGATATTTAGAATAGTATTCCTTTTACCTTATGGTTTTACTATCAAGTCACACTCGATGTCATAAGGAATAATAAACTATTCATGAAAATATTATCGTCATAAAATAATATAACATTTCATAGATATAAAATGAAATGCCTCTTTATTAAATAATAAATGTAATGACAATTTATATCAATTATTGGACTAGGACACAAAACTAACAATCTCCCACTTGCACTAGTCTCAATCAGGAACGAACACACCTAAAGACCTAATATGACTTTCATGTTTCAGGTAAGGGAGAGTCTTTCTCAAAGGATCCGCTACATTGTCATTAGTGTCAACTCTGCATATCTTAACATCTTCTCTTTCTACTATCTCTCGAATAAGGTGGAAATGTCTAAGTATGTGTTTGGTTCTTTGCTGTGATCTAGGCTCTTTGGCTTGAGCAATAGCCCCATTGTTATCAAAATATAAGTCTACTAGGTTTGCAATGCTTGGGACAACATCCAAACCAGTAATGAACTTATTGAGCCAAATAGCTTCCTTTGAGGCATCTGACACGGCTATGTACTCAGACTCTATAGTAGAATCAACCACGGTGTCTTGCTTAGAGATTCTCTAGTTGAAAGCACCTCCACTCAAACAAAACACATAACCAGATTGCGATCTAAGATCATCATGGTCAGACTGAAAGCTACCATCAGTGTAACCACTTAGGACTAGTTCACTTTCTTGTCCTCCATAGCCCAAGATAGCATCCTTAGTTCTTCTCAAGTATTTGAGGATATTCTTGACTGCATTATAGTGACTTTCACCTGCATCGGACTAGAATCTACTAGTCATTCTTAAAGAAAAAGCAACATCAGGGCGTGCACAAAGCATGACATACATGATGGATGCAATGGTAGAAGCATATGGAATCCTACTCATGTAATCTCTGGCTTGCCTTATTATAGGACATCATTCCTTTCTTAAAGGTTTTCCAAGGACCATGGGAATCATTAATTTCTTGGAATTTAGCATGCTAAACATTTTTAGCACTTTATCAATGTACACACTTTGACTTAGTCCAATTAGGATCTTGAATCTATCTCTATAGATTTGTATCCCTAAGATACATGAGGCTTCACCTAAGTCTTGCATTGCAAAACACTTTTCCAACCAAGTCTTGACACTCAGCAAGGTAGGAATGTTGTTTCTAGTGAGCAAGATGTCGTCAACATACAACACTACGAATACTACCGCACTCCTACTAGCCTTCTTGTATACACAAGGCTCATCTTCATTTTTGATGAATCCAAACTCTTTGGTTGTTTCATCAAAATGAAGATTCCTACTTCGGGATGCTTGTTTCAATCCATAAATGGGTCTTTGAAACTTGCATGCCTTACTAGGATTCTTAGTATCAATAACACCCTCAGGTTGTGTCATGTATGCATCCTCGAGAAGATTTTCATTTAGGAAAGTAGTTTTGACATCCATTTTCCATATCTCATAGTTATAATATGCTACTATGGAAAGAAGAATCCTGATGGATTTGAGCATCCTGACTGGTGAAAAGGTTTCATCATAGTCAATACCATGAGTTTGTCTAAAACCTTTTGCAACAAGTCTTGCTTTGGAGATCTCATCAGCTTTTAACTTATAAATCCATTTGTAATAAATGACTTTGGTTCCATCAGGTTGATCCACCGAGTTCCAAACTTGGTTATCATACATAGATTGCATTTCTTATTTCATGGCTTCATGCCAATTTACAGAATTTGGATCTACAAGCGCCTCTTCGTAGGTTGTAGGCTCATTGTGATCTACAAGATCAATTCATTTATCATCAGTAATGAGAAATTCATATATCTCAGGCTCATGACGAGTCCTACCAGACCTTGTTGGGCATTGTGTTATAGATTTGGACTCCACAACATCTTGTGAGTCATCTTGAATCTTTATTCTATCTTTAGAGGCTATTTTTGGTGCTTTTATTTCTTCTAGAAGTACTTTAATCCCACTAATGCTTTTGGAAATAAACTCTTTTTCTAAAAAGGCACCATTTCGATCAACAAACACTTTGTTCTCCAAACAATTATAAAAGTAGTATCCTCTTGTTTTCTTTTGATACCCCACAAGTGCACACTTCTCAAATTTATGTGCTAACTTTTCTGAAACTTGACGTTTTACAAAAGCTTCGAATCCCCAAATCTTGAGGAAAGACATTATGGGCTTTTCCCATTCCATATCTCATATGATGTCTTTTCAACTTCCTTAGATTAAATTTGATTAAGTATGAAAGCAACGGTTTCTAAGGCATAACCCCAAAATGAGACTTGAAGATTCGTTTGAGTCATCATTGATCGAACCATATCTAATAGAGTTTGATTTCTCCTTTCAGACATGCCATTCCATTGAGGTGTTCTAGAAGCAGTAAGTTATGAGATGATCCCACACTTCTTAAGATGATTGTCAAACTCTTGGCCTAAATATTCTCTATCACGATCAGATCGAAGTGCTTTGATATTCTTGCCAAGTTGGTTTTGTACTTCATTTTTGAATTCCTTAAACTTTTCAAAAGATTCCAATTTGTGTCTCATAAGATAGAAAAATCCATGCCCATTGAATCATCAGTGAAGGTGATGAAGTACAAATAACCTCCTCCAGCACTTGTACTAAAAGGTCCACATACATCTGTATGTATTAGGCCTAATAGATCATTAGCCCTCTCACCTTTGTTTGTAAAAGGACTCTTGGTCATTTTGCCTAACAAACAAGATTCGCATGTCTCAAATGATTCGAAATCAAATGAGTCAAGTAATCCATTTTTATAGAGTCTTGAGATGCATTTCTCACTTGTATGGCCCAAACGACAATGCCAAAAGTAGGTTTGGTTTAAATCATTTGATTTTTAACCTTTTATTAATGTTATAGATGGGCTTGCTTTATTCCAAGTGTAAAACATAGAGACTAAAAGATAAGGTTACAACACCATAAAATATGTCCCCATAATAGATGGAAAGATTATTATTCTTAAAAATAAAATGAAAATCATCATTGTCTAAACAAGAAACTGAAATAATGTTTTTAATCATAGCAAGAAAATAATAACAACTTGACAATTATAAAACAAGTCCACTAGGCAAAGTTAAATCATAAGTTCTTATGGTTAATGCAACAACTTTTGCTCCATTGCCCACTTGTATGTCCACTTCGTCTTTCATCAATGATTTTTTATTTCTCAATCCCTGCAAGTTAATGCAAATATGAGCTCCACATTCAGTATCAAATACCCATGGGCAAGTAGTAGACATATTGATTTCTATAACAAAAATACCTGAAGTAGAAGTCTCACTTCTTTTCTTCTTTAGCTCTTCCAAGTAGAGTTTCCCATTCCTCTTCCAATGTCCATCTTCATGGTAATGAAAGCAAATGCCTTATTTTTCCTTAGTTATCTTTGACTTAGGCTTTAAGATCGGTTTAGATTTCCCCTTTCCCTTGCCAACACTCTTTGGCTTAGCATTGTCTTAGTGCTTGCCTTTCCCCTTTTGTACCATAAGCATGTCTTTGGTCTTAGAAATGCTCTTCTCGGCATTCTTCAACATACCAAGTAATTCAGTGATGGACTCATCCATGTTGTGCATATTGTAGTTCATGACAAACTGGTCATAACTACTAGGGAGTGACCCTAAGATTGTATCTATGGCCAATTCCTTTAATAGAGGAGTACCAAGTCTCTCTACTTGAACAAGGTGGCCCTTAATCTTGAGTACATGTGCACTTACCGAAGTGCCAAAACTCATCTTGCACTCTTTCAATGCCTTCATTGTCACATTTTCTTATAGGCGCATGCCCTTTGGTCTCTACAATGTACCAGCTACATTTCATATGTGTATGGTAAGTATATGTTCTGACTATGTGGAGAATTTTATTTTATGGATGATTTTACTGTGTGTGTAAATTCTTTCACATATTGTCTAGAAAATTTGAATAAAGTTCTAAAAAAGGTGCATTGAAACAAATTTGGTGCTTAATTATAAAAACATGCCATTTTATGGTTGATCAGGGCGTTATTTTGGGTCATGTTGTTCCGACTAGAGGTATAGAGGTTGATAAGGCGAAAAATGATGTTATAAAATCGTTTCCTTACTTTGCAAATCCGCAAGAAGTTCATTCTTTTCTTGGCCATACAGGGTTCTATAGGAGATTTATCAAGGACTTTTCGAAGATTACACATCCATTTAATGAGTTGCTAAAAAACGATGTAGACTCCAAATTTCATGATTCCTACAAAGTGGTTTTCGGTGTTTCGAAGGAAAAGTTGATTTCTGCGCCAATCCTGCAAGCTTTAGATTGGAATCTTCCTTTCGAGCCGATGTGTGATGCCTCAAATCATGCAGTAGGCACAGTTCTTGGTTAAGGAGTTGGGGGAGCCACACATGTGATATATTATGCATGAAAGACCTTGGACCCAGCTCGATCAAATTATTCAACAACATCAAAAGGAAATGCTTGCTATTGTGTTTGCCTTAAAAAAATTTAGATCTTATTTGTTGGGCACAAAGTTGATAGCTTATTCAGATCATGCTGCTCTCAGTATTGATTGAATAAAAATGATGCTAAACCACGGTTAATTAGATGGATTTTATTGTTGCTAGAGTTTAACCTTGAAGTTAAAGACGAGAAGGGTTATGAGAACTTAGTTGTTGATCATCTTAGTAGACTATCTAATGCTCCAGAAACTGAAATTACGATCTTTGCAGAATTTCTTGATGAACACTTGTATGCGATCAACACTATGGCGTGGCCATTCATAAATTCATGGTATGCTGATATTGTTAATTATTTTACTAACCATGGTTTTCCTGAAGGTTATAGTAGATCCCAAAAAGTCAAACTGAAAAGTGATGCCAAATATTATATTTGGAATGATCCATACCTTTGGAAGATCTGCTCATATTAGATAAATTAAGATTTCATCTATTCTGTAGTTTGTTCATTCTTCTTCTTATGGTGGTCATTTTGGCCCAAAAAAACTACAAGAAAAGTACTTGAATCATGTTTGTATTGGCCTGAAATTTTCAAAGACTCATATGCATTTTGTAAAGCTTACGATCGTTGTCAAGAGGTTCGTAATATAAACCAAACGAATGAGATGCCTCAAATTCCTATACTTGTTTGTGAAATTTTTGATTTTTGGGACATTGATTTTATGGGCCCCATTCCTTCGTCCTTTGGAAATCAATATATTATTCTTGTTGTTGACTATTTCTAAATAGGTAGAAGCAAAAGCTACCTGAACTAATGATGCATAAGTAGTTGTAGATTTCTTGAAGGCTAACATCTTTGCTAGATTCGACACTCCAAAGGCCATCATTAGTGATCGTGGTTGATGTGTTCTAAATTTACGTGTCTAATCAAGCAAGAATATGGTTATTTTTATCCTATAAATTATGCGTTTATGGTGAATGTAGGATAATATAATTTGAAGAAAAAAGGGGTCAAAAAGGAGCAAAAGGATATTCAAAATTTAAAAGTCTAGAGTGATCAAAAGAAAGCTTGAAGAAAATGACGAAGAAGGGAGTGTCACGGCTGTGGTGGTTAACTCTTAAAAGTCGTGACAAACGAAGAAAGTGGATGCATCAAGATAGAAAATCGTCATGGCGGTGAGGGATGAAGTATCATGACCGTGAGAGGTGAAAATTCAGACTTGATTTGGACAAAAAAGTGTAACGGTCGTGACACTCAAAGTGTCACGATCGTGACACACGTAGCTGAGGAAAGAGAAAGCTCTTAGAAAAGGAAGAACATGTGGGGACTTAGGGCTTTTTTGGGATATTTCTTGTAGGGTTTTGTGACTTAAATGAAGGGCATAAATACCTTCATTACTAAATTTAGGGTTGTTAGCTCATAGCATTAAAAACATTCTCTTTGTTTTTCATTCAAGGGAATCAAGAGTGAATCAACATCAATCAAAGTTTCCTTGTTTGGAAATTGTTCATCAAGGTTTCTTAACTTTGATTTCTTCTCATTTCTCTAATCTTGTATTAAGTACTATGTTTTCCATTAATGGATATTGGTTCTTGTGTTTTGATTTCAATATGCTAGGTTCAATACTTAGTTAGGGTGTAAAGATGTAGGTTAGGATGATGATTTTGCTATGCTAATTTGTGGGGTTGTTGCTTGTTCATTGTTATTTATCAATTAAGATGAGATTGTTCATTGACTTGTGTTGGATGATTATAGCTTAGATTGGTCACCTAGGTTGTAGTTTTAGTAAACCCAAGTGAAGAATCAAGAGATGAAATTTGGCTGAGGCTACAAGAAATGAATTTGTGAGTGTTAGGCTAGAAATATTCAATGCCCACAAAGTGTTCGATGAAATACCTAAGGCTATTAATGGCACGACCCATTACGAGCCCATGACCGATGTACAAGGCGAACCGTCTATGGAAGCCCGATCCTACTCGCACAAGCCTCAAAGATCAGAACATACTACCCAAAATGTTTTATTATTATTTTAAAACGTTTAACGAAAATGTTTATCATTTAAAACATAAGTAGAAGTAAATATAAATCAAATGATTAATATATCAAAACTATATCAATGTAACATATGTCAAATAAAAAATGGGGCAAAACCCGTAACCCAACAACATCCCGGTGCAAAGTTCTAACAATACAAAAGGAGAGCATGAGCAAAAAGGCATCACTAACCAAAAGACACTTCACTGGTATTAGGATGCAGAACAGTTGCCAAAGCCAAAAGTCTGTGAACCTGAGATAAAGGGAATCAAGTAGACAGAAAAACAAAGGGGGTCAGGGCCCAGTAAGGAATAACACTACAGACCGCCTCATACGTGCCTCACAAAGACTATTTTGAAAATAATTCAAAACTACCACATGCAATATAGATAAATAAATATATAAATACATATATATTTATACACGCTAATATGTAACAATATTCAAAATCATTTTTCTAAAACGTTCGCAAACAAGCAAATAGCAAGCAGAAAAACCAATTGTCGGAATACAGTTTCAGATTCAAACTCATATATATATACATGGGACCATATCAATGTGTGCATCCGACATTAAGCATATGATGTGGGCTCCGCCACTATCCATAACAAATTATGTGTTGGATCAAAACACATGGCTACCGTCAACCCTGGTAGCTGGGCTTTCTCAATGCAAAGGTATACTAATGGCTACTATTGCCCGTAGCACGGGTGTCCCATATTATAAAAACCAAAATCGCATTATACTATTACATAGTATAAAATCAAAGCATGCAATAAGCATCAAAATCATAAAAAGGATATATATTACATATATATCATTTTTCCAAACATAATTGATTAATAAACACATAACCGATTTATTAATTAGCCAATCCTTAGATTTGTCCAATTTCAGATATATGTTCAGCACATCAAAAACATAATAGAAGTTTCGAGACACGGCCGATGTGTCTGAAGCTGCTATTCACTCACCTGGAACTCCAAGTGCAATACGTCAGTCAAGCCTCACTCATCGATGGCTGGTCACGCTGACACGGATAAGAAGTTGAACAAACAAACATATATATATCAACATATATATAAGAGACAAATCAAAATGCGGTATTGTGGCAATACAAAATGCATGATATGGAAATGCCGATGCAAACTCGGACCGCCAAAAGATCCCAAACGTCCATATCGAATGATATTCATCATTCCGGACCCAAAGTCCAAAATCTATGTAAAATTACAGTTTGGTCCCCGACTGGTGTAAAATTACGTTTTAGTGCCCGATACTTGACAAATTACAAAACAGTCCTAAAAAATATTCTGGAATTACTAACTAGTCTTTAAAGTAGTTAGAATTCCCAAATTAATCCTTATCTTCCAAAATTACAAATTGGTCCTCAACTTTTTCCAAAATTACAAATTTTGAGTCCAAGTTTTCCAAAATTATAAATTTGTCTCAAATCTTCCAAGTTTACAGATTTGGAATTCAACTTCCTAAAATTCCAAAACTAGATGGAAACTTTCCAAAAAATACAAAAATATATAAATCTCGATTCGATCGATACCTAACATTCCAAACCATCCACATTGCTTACAATCAACCTTAGGAACATTAATCAATCAACAAATCCAACAAACAAACTCCAAATTCGTTCAAAATTGATCAAACCCGAACTAAACCTTAGTTCTCCCAAAAACTCATCAAATCTCTTGAATCAAGCCCCATCTAACTTATACTAGCAATATATAACATAAATCATCCCAAATCCAACAAGAAATCCATTCAAATTTTAGAACCCTAGCTCAAGAGCAAACCCATTTCGTTCAACTTCAAACCCAGCCAAAACCGAACTTTAAATCCTTCAAATCCAACCTCAAACAACTTTAAACCAACCACATTCAACTTCGAAAGCAGTAGAAAAAGGAAATCCAAACAAAATACCCAATTTCGTTCAAAACCTTAGATGGATGAATGTGATATCAAAATAACACAAAGAGGAGATTAAGGAGTGTTTCTTACCTCAAGAATCCAAATAGATGCAAGGAGAAGCGATGGATGATGAAGAGAAATCAATTTGAGAGAGTTTTGGTAGGTGAGAGTGACTTATGACAGAATGAGTGGGCGAATGGGGGTATTTATAGCCCCAACTGTCAAAATGCTACATTTCACCAAAAATCGCCCAGGATAGGCGCTTAACGAGTGTTACACCAAGTACAACACACATTAGAAGGGGTACAACGTGACTTATACAATGTGCAACATGCGTTGTCAGTTTTCCCAGCTCTCGGTCCAATTCTAGATCTACGATCAATGCACATTTCATCTCCCACAACGTATGTTAATGCACGTCACATGGTACAACGTGCATTGACGGGCTTGCAGCGAATAACCCTTCAACTCTGTAACGACCCATAGCGGGCCCATGACCGGTGTACGAGGCGGACTGTCTGTGGAAACCTAACCCATCTCTTACAAGCCTAAAAAACATAACCAAAGCATAATATTGAAAACGATAGCGAAATCATTTTTTGATAAGTAGTAAGTAGAAATCCAAATATTGTTTGAAACATAAGTTTAAACAACAATAACAATATATCTGATAAATAATAAATCTTGATTAAATACCAAATAAGTTTCCAAAATATACACCCACAATCTAACCAGTTTGGAGCTACTAAAAAAATAAATAATTGGGCCCGAACAAAAGGGCACTGACTGTAATTGCAGAATGCCTCACCAGGTGTTGAATGTTGATAAGTTGCAATAAACCAAAATCACCTGCAATAACGAGTACAGAAACATAGACAGAAAGGAAAGGGGTAAGAACCCTAGTGATAAAACGACACTCCAGATCGCCTGATATGTGCCTCACAAAGACTGTTTTGAAAGCAGTTCAAAAACGTCACATGTAGATATAAGTGTACATTCATATACACACCATACATAGAAAATACTTTTTTGAAATTCGTTTCGAAATGCTTCGCAAACAAAGCAGACAACGAACTGTTATACCGATTTTCTAAATATTTATTTCAAATAAAATATTTATTTTTAAGGATATGAAATAGCCCAAAGTATTTCATTTTCAAAAAAATTTACCAAAATTCATATCTGTTTTCCGAAAACTGATAACGCGTCATAATATTTTTCAAAATACAATCAGAGAGAATTTTTTGAAATACTTCAGGAAGGTGTATCCAAAAATTCATGTATAAATACACATGCACTATTTAGGTAATAGCTATCAAAAACCATTTCAAAAACGTTTGAAATAATGTCATTAACAAAAACATAATACCAACGATAAGGGACCAATATCAATAACAGTAATAATAACAGTAATAATTGTGGACTCCGCCACAATCGATATCAATTCATGTGTTGGATCAGAACACATGGCTATCGGCAACCCTGGTAACTAGGCTTATCATAGCATTGGTATACCAAATGTCAAGTTTATCCCCGTAACAAAGGCGTCCTCGTATCTAGATAGTTTATCGAAAACATATACATATATTTCTTTAAAAACATCCAAATAGGCAACATGCCGAACATACATATTGTTTATTCAATAAATCAAACATTCAACTGAAACGTTTATTAGCGAAACATCACAAAATACTAAACGTAGTACTTTTCCAAAAGTACATTTAATCCAAAAAAAATTACATGCTTAAGAAATATTTTAAACCATAATAAATATCAAAGCATAATATTTATTTCAGAAACCATAAAAAATCCAACCAAAAACATTTATTACAAAAACATATTAAATTTCAAGTAGACTTTCTACTAACTTTAAATCAAAATCGTTTATCATGCAGTAGCGCATATCAGAAACAATGAGGGATATATAATACGTATATATGTCAATTCAAAAACAGTAAGTTGATTATTAAACACATAATCAGCTTATTAATTAACAAATTCTTAGATTAGTCCAATTTCAGAAATAAGTTTTGAACAAAAAAAAAATAATATAATTTAGAAGACACAGCCTATGTGTTTGAAGCTGTCATTCCACTCACCTGAAAACCCAAATGCACAACGTCAGCGAAGCCCCACTCGTCGGTGGCTGGTCTCGCTGACAGGAACACGAAGCTGAACAAACAATCATATATATATCAACATATATATAAATGACAAGTTGAAAATGCGGTACTGTGACTGTACCAAATGCTATGCAATTCAAATACGTGCTCGGACCCTCATAAGATCCCCAAAAATATATTTCGAATGATATCCTATCATTCTTAATTCATAATTCAAATCTACGTAAAATTACAGTTTGGTCCACGACGAATGTAAAATTACGTTTTAGTCCCCAAAACTTGGAAAATTATAACTTAGTACCTAAAATATTTAAGATTTATTATTGGTCCTTAAATAATTTAAAATTTATTTTTAAATCCTTAACTTTGCTAAATTACAATTTTAGCCCAAACTTTCTTGAAATTACAAAAATGGCTTTTTACTTTTCAAAATTATAACTTTGATCCAGCTTGTAAAATATCAAGTCAGTCCCTAACTAAAATTTCCAGATTTATGGACAACTTCAGTTTTGGTCATTTTCTTTTTAAAAAAACACACCTAATGGTCCCTCAAACTTTTAAACTTGAAACCACCCATTTCTAACCAATCAAAACACCATCCTTTTGTCTTTCAACAATCCTGGAACATGAAAATAAATCTCACTATTTCCAAAAATTCAAATCAAACCGAAACATTCCCAAAATTTCCAGATTTGACCAACCAAAACATCAAACACAACCTCACTCGTTCTCACCTTCTACCTCT
>CAODLS010793894.1:0-49039 GCA_948243855.1 Flueggea neowawraea | reverse complement strand
GTGTTGGATCAGAACACAAGACTACCAACATCCCTGGTAGTTGGGATTTCTCAAACTTTTGAGACACAACCTATATGTCTGAAGCTATCATCCACTCATCTGGATGTCCAAGCAGTATCGCCAGCCAAGCCACACTAGTCGGTGGCTGGTCGTGCTAGTAGAAACAATAAGCTGCACAACAAATATATATCAAGCAGATATATCAGAACCAAATTAAAATGCGGTACTGTAGCGGTACGAAAATGTATGCAATGCAAATGCATGATCGGACCCTCAAAAGATCCTCAAACATCCATTATGAATGATCTTCCATCATTCATAATCCAATATTTAAAATTTATGTAAAATTACAGTTTGGTCTCCGACCAATTTAAAATTACATTTTAGTCCCTGAGAGTTGACAAATTTTAAAATAGTCCTCAAAGTATTCTGAAATTACTAACTAATTCTCCAAGTAGTCAGAATCTCCAAAAGAGTCAACGAACTCTCAAAAATTGGCAAAATGTGAAAAATTACATTTTGGTCCCCCAGAACTATGACTTACTCCAATAAGAGTAAAACTTACTCGAGTAAGATCATGCACTGACTTACTCGAGTAACCGAATGGCTTACTCAAGTAAGTCAGTTCCCAGAAATCTTAAAACTCTATCATCTCTAGATTTAGCTGATAAAAATCGACACTAATCACCCACATTGACTCTAATCAACCCCAAAATAGTAACCCCACATCCATTTCATCAAACAACAACAAACAAACTCAAAATCATCCTCAATCCTCATATTTTCAGCCAAAACCCTAATCCAGACAAAAATGGCTCAAATACTTCAAATCAAATCTTAATCTATGCTCCTCCCACCACAATCCGCCATAAACAAACATAATCCAACCATCATTCCAATTGAAATCAATAAAATCACCTCAAATCCAAAAACCCTAGCTCAAAACCATCACTCCCATGAATGCTCAACAAACCCACATGTTCAAGCAAGAAATGGAAGTAAAGAAGGTGAAAGAAGAGTGATCTTACCTCAAGAAATCAACATGAACCAAGGAAAGGCAATCTGAGAGGAAGAGAGATGAAGTTCGGAGTGAATGTGGTGATTTGGAGGATTAAATAATGAAGGGAAGCCTGGTGGGGGTATTTAATAGGCCAAAACACCAAAACTCTATGTTTTACCAAGTATCAGCCTTGCCTCAGTGCTTACTCGAGTAAGTCAAAATGTTACTCGAGTAAGTCTTGCTCCAGCAAATATTATGGCCTCGCTCACTCGAGTAACAAAAAATGTTACTCGAGCAAATCTCACATCTACCTTCGGTTACTCGAGTAATACAACATCTTACTTGAATAAACTCGCATCCAAAGGCTCAAAAACAACACATCTACCCACTTTCACTCGAGTAACTCCTTACTTGCTCGAAAATGAAAGGAACACTACAGAAACCTAGTCATAACGAACGAGATATTGCATACTTTGCCCTCAAAAGAAATTCGTCCTCGAATTTTGAAATAAACAAATCAAAACTGAGATCAATCCTAGATCTCCAAAACAAAATGCATGACAAAATCTAGGCTAACCGCCGCAAAACATAGCCAGTACGTAGCTAGCACTCGGCCAACGTGCAACATGCAAACATGGTGATGCCAAAACATATTCAACATATGCAGAGACATGAATAAAACGTACTGACCTAAGGATCAGCTGAGTCGAATAGGTGCGAATATCTCCGTTGCATCTCACCCTCGACATAATGATGCCTCCAAATCGCTTTCACTGAAGCGATCTCTATGCTCCAGAGTCTCCTGACCTAACGGTCAATGATCCTCATTAGAACCTCATTGTAGGAAAAATATAGTCGAACCTCGACAGACTGTAGTGCCAGAATATGCGACGAATTAGAGACATACTTCCTCAGAAGCAAAACATGGAACACTAGGTGGGCAGAAGCAAACTGAGGTGATAACACAAACTTATATGCCACAGCTCCAACTCGACCGATAATCTCAAAGGGATCAATGAACCTTGGGCTCAACTTAACCTTCTTCCCAAATCTCACAACACCATTCATAGGTGATACTTTCAGGAATACATGGTCCCCTACCTCAAACTCCAAATGTTTACGCTTTAGATCAACATATCTCTTCTAACGAATGTGAGTAGTCTGAATCCTCTGTTGAATCAATCTGACCTTCTTATTAGTCTTCAAAATAAGATCTAGCCTCAATGACTCTTTCTCTCTCCAACATCGGCCCAACATAAAGTAGATCTACACTTTCTACCATACAGTACCTCGTAAGGTACAATCTCGAAACTCGAGTAGTACGAGTTGTTGTACGCAAACTCTACTAATGGAAGATGAGAATCCCAACTCGCGGCAAAATCCACAACACACGCTCTCAACATATCATCCAAAGTCTGAATGGTATGCTCAGATTAACCGTCGGTCCATGGATGAAGAGCATTGCTAAAATCCAATCGAGTACCTAACTCCTCTTGTAGTTTACGCCAAAACTGCGAAGTAAACTAAGGTCCTCTGTCAGACACAATGGAGACTGACACACCGTGTAAACATACAATCCTATGAATATACAACTTTGCCAGTCGTGCCACTCTGTATGTCATCTTGATAGGTAAGAAATGTGCAGACCTGGTCAATCGATCAACAATGACCCAAATAGAATCATATCCAGACGATGTCTTTGGTAATCCAACTACAAAATCCATTGTGATACGATCCCACTTCCACTCCGGAAAAGGTAACTGTTGTAACTATCTAGAAGGCCGTTGGTGCTCAAACTTAACCTGTTGACAAGTCAGACATCGACTGACAAACTCAGCTATATCCTTCTTCATCCCTGGCCACCAATAGAATTCTCGAAGATCGCGATACATCTTAATGTAACCCATGTGTACAAAATGTGTGGAGTTGTGACCTTCGGTCATAATCTCCTCGCGTAACCCACAAGAAGAAGGTACGCACAATCTCACTCCAAACCATAAAACTCCAGAATCATCGACACTAAAACCATGTACACTATATGATCTAACCTTTTCAATTAAATCCTGTATCTAAGAATCCTGCTTTTGAGCCTCGTGAATCTAATCTAACAGTATTGATCTCGCCTCATTATTACCAATCAAGGCTCCAGAGTCGTCAAACTGTAACTCGACTCCAAGTTCCATCAACGTCAGCCACTCAAACATTGCTGGTCATCTCTCAACTGCAATGTGAGTCAAAATCCCCATCGACTTCCTACTCAAGGCATCAGCCACGACGTTGGTCTTACCAGGATGATATGATATAATACAATCATAATCTTTTAGCAATTCCAACCAACGTCTCTACCTCAAGTTCAGGTCTCGCAGACCAAAAATGTAGTTCAAACTGTTATGATCCGTAAAGATCTCAAAAGTCTCTTCGTAGATGCCATGAGGGAGATAAGGCTTATAGATGCCAATGGACTAGGGGATTTGATAGATAAACTCTTGAAATTGCAACTTCTAAATGCCATGGTTTGTGTTTATAAATGGAGTAGCATTGCCTTCCTCTCTTGATCATTTTACTTGCCTACTTGCATGGTATAAGATTTCTCTTACCTCTTTGATTTGAATTTTTTTCTTGCTCTGGGATTTGAAATGGTTTGCTTGGGGACAAGCAAACAAGTAAGTGTGGGAGAATTTGATGTAGACTAAATTTATACATTAATTCAAGAAAAAATGTGCTTATTTTCGTCCTATAAACCATGCTTTTATAATAAAATTTATATGATTTGTGTGATATTTGTAGGATGAGGAAGCTTGGAGAAAAAGAGCTTAAAAAGGTGGCAAAAGAATCAAGATTGGAAAGGACAAAGAAAATGAAGAAAACCAAGAAGCAAAAGGGTGCATGGTTGTGCCAACCAAGTATGAACGGTCGTGACAATGATAGCTCGTGAAAGGGACAACACAAGATTCTTCCACACCTGTGCAAGACAATATGCAGGGCCGTGACTATGGCACGGCCGTGCCAAGGAACTTTGCATGGCCATGACAAGCGAAAACTAAAGAAAAAAAGGGCTGCGAGAAAGGGTTGTTATGTGGGGACCTAGAGGCATTTTTGGGACATTGTTTGTGGGGTTTTGTGACTTGGACAAAGGGGTATTTAAACCTTCTCTTCACCCATTTTTGGAACTCTTACATCATCATTCATTTTGAATGTGCTAAGCTAGGTTTTGTGATTTTTGAAGAATTCTCTTTGAGTTTTTGCATTTTCTTAGCTTGAATCAAGGGAAAGGAGAGAACTTTCATCTACCCAAGAATTCTATGATTGGATCTTCCATTAAGGTTCTTGGGTCTTGATTTCTCTTTCTATTTTCTCTTTGTAATCGAATTTTTATTTTGTTTTCAATGGATATTGTTACTTTTGTGGTTGCTATCAATATGATAGCTTAAATTTATTAGTTAGGGTTTAGAGATGTAGGTTGGTATGGTGCTTTCCTAAGTGAATGCTTGGGTTTTGTTGTGTATTTGTTGCTTTCATTTATTGCCTTGTGATTGGTTTATTGACTTGCTTGATTTATTATGATTTAGATTGGCCACCTAGGTTATAGTTTTAGCAAGCCTAAATGATGAATCAATAGATGAAGTTTAGGTGAGGTTGCAAGCAATAAAATTGTGAGTATTAGGGTAGAGATACTCAATGCCTGTAATGTGTTCGATGAAATGTCTATAGTGCTTAATGACTCTAATTTGATTAAGTGAGGCCGAGATGACCCTCTTAACGAATGTGGAGTTGGTTTATTATTATTGAAAAAGACCTTAGACTAGATTAGTGATGAGATTACCCAATCATTGAAACCCAAGTTAATAGCTTAGCAAAGTTATTATCCCAACCGAACCCTTGAAGCCCCAACGCCTTTTATTTACTGAAATTGTCTTAAAAACTCTTGCTTTTAATTGTTGCATTGTGCTTTTAGTTTGATCAATCAAAAATCTTAAAACCCCAATCATGTTTCTGTTTGTCTTTATTTATATTTTCTTTGGTCACAATTAATTTCCATTCCTTGTGATTCGATACCCGAGGATATTTTGAGGGTTAAAGCTACTTCAACTCTAGTACACTTGCTAGATGCCAACCAAGTTTTTGGCGCCGTTGCCGTGGAGCGGTGTTATTAATTGTGATCTTTAGTTAATTTTTGTTTGTTTTTTGTTTCTTTGCTTTATTTTTAGGTTATTATGAATTTGAGAAAAACTCAAAGCTTGAAGAATATTGATATCATCGCTTTGATACCAAAAATTGAAAAGTTGTGTCATGCTAATCGTGCAACTAGAAGAAGGGAAAGAATGACTGAAATTCCAAGGCATGGGGATGAGCAAGATGAAGAAATGGGACAATTGCGGGGAGTTGGCAATGAAGCTAGTAATGGGCAACCAATGCCGGTTAGAATGAATATGAGAGAAATCCAATGACCGGTTATTGGGGCATCACCATCTTGTATTAGGTTGAGTCCACCGACCCGAAATTATATGTTGAAGAACATCCATTTCAATAAGTTGCAAAATTTAAATGGGTTACTGGGAGAGGATCCACTCACATTTTTGAGGGAGTTCTACACTACAATCCAAACTTTTCCTCTCCATGACTTGATAGAGAATGAGCTTCGAATGGGGTGTTTTCCTTATATTTTGAAGGATAGGGTGAAAACATGGTTGATCAATTTACCGGAAGGATCTTTGGGCACATGGGATGAGGTGTATGAGAAGTTCATGATGAAGTATTATTCCCCCAAAAGACAATGGAGCTTAGGAACAAATTTTTTTTATTTTCTCAGTTGGAAGGTGAACCATTCCATAAGGCATGGGAGAGGTTCAAGATGCTACTTAGTCAATGTCCTCATCACCAATTTTCATTGGCACTCCTTAACCAGTTCTTCTATGATGGTCTTACAATGCACAACCAAACTCTTGTGGATACCGCCATCGGTGGGTACTTTGGGGACAAGACCGCTTAAGAAGTCTACGATATTTATGAGATGTTGGCTACTAACTCTTAAAAAAAAGCAGTTAGAGGCTGAAGAGCTAGTGTACATTAGGTAACTACTTCCAATCCTAATGATTTTGGTGCTCAAATGACGAAACTTTCTAGGAAGATGAATGTGTTGCTTAATGCTAATGCTTTGGTTAAAGAGCAATATAGTTTCTGTGGAGTTATGGGGCACAATGATATGACTCGTGGGATGGCCCAATGTGTGGGCGTGGGTATGGAGGAAGTGAACTATATGGGAGGATATGTTTGACCTCAACCAAGAAATGACCCTTATTCCTATACCTACAACCCGGGGTGGAGCAATCATCCTAACTTTTCGTAGAAGGACCCTAACACTACCAACCAACCTAGACCTATGAAACCACTCAGTTTTTAACCAAGACCGTCATTCCAACCAAATCATCACCAATCTTAACCTCCACTACCTCAACAACCTACCCAAGAGAAAAAGCCACCATTGGAGGATATGTTCATGCAATTCATGTCCAAGATGGAAACTAGGGACGCTATGGTGGAGCAAGTTATCCAAATCGAACAAGTCACAATTCAAAATTTAGAAAGGCAAGTTGGGCAATTAGCCAAGGCCATGATGGATAGGGAGAAAAGGAAATTGCCTAGCACATCAGAGGTCAATCCTAAGCAATCCATGGCTATTTCTCTTAGAAGTGGAAAGCAACTCGATGAACCTAAGGTTGTGGAGAAGACAACAAAGGGTAAGGGCAAGGATGTAGAGGATTCCAATGCCAAGAATGAAATTGCCAACGAAGAGCTCCCTTCTAACCAAAGTGAAGAAGTAAAACCCTATGTTCCACCTATTCCTTTCCTCAAAGGTTGAAGGATCAAACAAAGGAGAAGACTTTTATGAAGTATCTTGATATGTTCAAGAAAATTCAAATGAACACCCCTTTCATTGAGGCAATTTCTCACATACCTCACCATGCCAAGTTTTTGAAGGAAATTATTTCAAGTAAGAAGAATCTTGAGGAATATGCCACAATTGCTTTGATCGATGAGTGTAGTGCGGTCATCCAAAACAAACTTCCTCTCAAAGTCAAGGATCCCAGGAGTTTCACTATCCCTTGCGCAATTGGGAATTATGGAATAGAGAAGTCTTTGTGTGATTTGGGGGCTTCAATCAACCTTATGCCACTCTCTATTTTCCACAAGCTCGGCATTGGAGGAGAGCTAAAACCTTCCACCGCTTCTCTCCAATTAGCGGATCGCTTTATTCGGTATCATTTGGGTATTGTTGAGGATGTATTAGTAAAAGTAGGTAAATTTTATTTTCCTACTGAGTTCTTTGTTTTGGAAATGGGAGAGGACTTTGAAATTTCTGTCATTTTAGGTAGACATTTCCTAGCCACCGGTGGGGCCGTCATTGATGTTCAAAAGGGAAAGTTGACACTAAGGGTAGGGAATGAAACTCAAGAATT
Organism: Flueggea neowawraea; assembly: GCA_948243855.1. NCBI lineage: Eukaryota > Viridiplantae > Streptophyta > Magnoliopsida > Malpighiales > Phyllanthaceae > Flueggea > Flueggea neowawraea. The sequence goes on along the minus strand of CAODLS010793894.1, from coordinate 41,581 downwards.
CAGAGTGTTTAATGCTTTAAAATTTCCATCTTTAGATGCAATTTGTTTTAGTATCGATCTTGTTGCGCCATTGGTGAGAAAGCTCTAGATAAGCAAAGGGAGGATCCTTATGAAACATGTATCACTTTGAGTTTGTCAAGGGAAATAGAGGAATTTGATCTACATGAGAGTGCAATGAGATTAGAAGGGGAGGGATACTTTTTCAAACCTAAATTTGAGGATTTAAGAGTGGAAAAAACAAAACCGAGTCCTTCTAATGAGAAAGCACCTCAAGTAGAACAGAAGCCCCTACCTTCACACCTTAGATATGCATATCTAGGGGAGTCCTCTACCTATCATGTTATTATTTCTTCTTCTTTGAAAGTTGTAGAGGAAGACAAACTTTTGAGGGTACTTAGAGATCACAAGTCGCCCATTGCTTGGAATATTGCCGACATCAAAGGCATAAGCCCCTCCATTTGCATATGCACTGGATTTTGATGGAGGAGGACCATAAGCCAACCATTGAGCACCAAAGGCCTCTCAACCCTAACATGAAAGAAGTAGTATGTGCTGAGGTACTCAAACTCCTCGATGCATGTATTATCTATGGCATTTCTGATAGTAAATGGGTTAGTCTGGTCCAAGTAGTGCCTAAAAAGGGTGGTATGACTGTGATTGAAAATGCTAATAATGAATTGATTCCTTCTAGGCTTGTGATTGGGTGGTGCATGTGCATTGATTATAGAAAATTAAATGTTGCCACTAGAAAAGCTCATTTTCCATTGCCTTTTATTGATCAAATGCTTAAAAGATTGGCTGGACATGCATTTTATTATTTTCTTGATGGTTATTTTGGTTACAATCAAATTCCAATAGCACCCGAGCACCAAGAAAATACCACTTTTACTTGTCCATATGGTACTTTCGCATAGCGGAGAATGCCTTTTGGTTTATGCAATGCACCTATTACTTTTCAAAGATATATGATGGCAATATTCCTCAATATGATCGAAGATATCACAGAGATATTTATGGATGATTTTTTGGTCTTTGGTTCCTCATTTGATGCACGATTGTCTAATTTAAAAAAGGTTTTGCAAAGATGTGAAGAAACAAACTTAGTGCTTAATTAGGAAAAATGTCATTTCATGGTTTATGAGGGAATTGTTTTAGGACACAAAATTTCTTCTAAAGGCATTGAGGTAGATAAGGCTAAGGTGGAGGTAATAGAAAAAATGCCACCCCCAAATTCGGTTAAAGGAATTAGGAGTTTTTCAGGGCATGCGGGGTTTTATAGAAAGTTCATTTAGGATTTTTCTAAAATCAAACCCTTGTGCTCCTTACTTGTGAAGGATGTACCATTTAACTTTGATGTTAAGTGTTTGCAGGCTTTTGAAAGATTAAAGAAGGAATTGGTATTTTCTCCCATCTTGATTACACCAGATTGGGTCTACCATTTGAGCTTATGTGTGATGCTAGTGATCTTTCTATTGGCGTCGTTTTGGGTCAAAGAAGGATAAAAAGTTTCATGTGATTTATTATGCAAGCAAGTTACTCAATGATGCCCAAGTGAACTATGCCACCACTGAGAAAGAAATGTTGGCTATAGTGTATGCATTTGAGAAGTTTCGATCATACTTGCTGGGATCTAAGGTCATAGTGTACACCGACCACTCAACCATCAAATACTTGTTAACAAAGAAGGATGTCAAGCCTCAATTGATTCGATGGATTCTGTTATTACAAGAATTTGATTTGGAGATTAAAGACAAGAAAAAGGGTGTGAAAATGTATTTGATGATCATATGTCAAGAATTGAACCACCAAGGCATGATGAGAAGCAAATTTGTGATGAATTTCCAGATGTGCAATTGTTGTTTCTATCTATTTGTAGTCCTCCTTGGTATGCGGATTTGGCAAACTTCTTGGCTTCGGGGATCATACCCAAGGGTTTTCTTTTCATCAAAAGAGAAAATTCTTTGCGGATGTCAAGCACTATATGTGGGAGGACCTATTGCTTTCCAAGAATTGTGCAGATCGTGTGGTTAGGAAGTGTGTTCCTGATCAAGAGATGTTTCCAATTATTGAGCATTGTCACTCTTTGCCTTGTGGAGGTCATCAAGGACCGGACAAGACAGCTGCCAAGGTTCTCCAATGCAGTTTCTTTTGGTCTACATTTATTAAAGATGCACAGACATTTGTCATGTCTTGTGATAGACGCCAAAGGATCGGAACTACTAGCAAGAAGCATGAAATGCCTCAACAAGGTATTTTGGAAGTCGAATTGTTTGATGTATGGGGACTTGACTTTATAGGACCATTTCCACCTTCTTTTGGGATTGATTATATCTTGGTGGCAGTTGACTGACTCTAAATGGGTTAAAGCAATTTCTTTACCAAACAACACAACAAAGATGGTGGCGAGGTTTGTCAATAAGAATATTTTCTCAAGATTTGGAGTTCCAAGGGTGATCATAAGTGATAATGGTGTTCACTTCAACAATCACTTATTTTCATCCCTTCTAGCCAAATATGGTTGCAAGCATCGAATGTCTACCACTTACCATCCTCAAACAAGTGCCCAAATGGAAATTTCAAATAGGGAACTTAAGCAAATTTTGGAGAAAATGGTAAATGCTTCAAGAAAGGATTGGGCTACAAAACTTGATAATATGCTTTGGTTGTATCAAACGGCTTTCAAAACTCCCTTGGGAATGTCACCATTTAGGCTTGTTTATGGTAAAGCTTGTCATTTACCAGTAGAGCTTAAGCACAAAGTATTTTGGGCTATCAAGACTTTGAATTTTGATTTACAAAAGGCGGGAGAGAAGAGGTTGCTATAGCTGAATAAGCTTGAAGATATTAGAAGAGAATCTTATAAAAACACCCAGGTTTATAAGGAAAGAACTAAGGCTTGGCATGACAAGCACATTTGCTAAGGGAGTTTGTTGAAGGTCAAAATGTTATCTTATTCAACTCAAGGTTAAAGCTCTTTCTCGAAAAACTCAAGTCAAGATGGTATGGACCTTTCATCATCACTAAAGTCCATCCTCATGGTGCAATTGAAATCCAAGGCAATGATGGCTTGCCTTTTATTGTGAATGGTCAATGCTTGAAGCATTACATGGAAGGTGATCTAGTCCACACCATTCATGAGCTTACCCTTCAAAATTAAGATAGCAGTACCGTCCGAGATGACGTTAAACTAGCCACCATTCGGAATGATGTTAAACTACCAAGTATGTTTTTATTTCCTTTGAACTTTTATTTGAGCATTTTAGTTTGTTTTAGTTTTGTTTATTGTTTTTCTTTGTGTCCTGCATATCATCATTTAATGCACGTTAGTTGGAATCTTTCTTCCAACTTTGATTAATTCTATGTTGTCTTTTGATGCATTTAGGATAATGCTTGATTAAAGTGTCGGAGGGGGAGGGAGGGGGAGGTTCATTTTTATTTGATTAAATGATGAAATGTGCTAAATGTTCTTGTAATTGAGTAGAATTGGTGTTGTGTTGTTGGGTGTCAATGAGAATGAGAAAAATTGAGCTTTGGGAATCTAGGAATGTTGCACGGCTGTGACAACTTGCTTGATCGAACCAGGGAATGTGCACGACCATGCCAAGGAACTTCGCACAACCGTGCCAACTCGGGCTGCCGCTATTTTTGCTTGGGAGACGTGACAAAATCTATGCATGTGACATCAATCTCCTAGCACACTTTTCCTTGGTCAAAAATTTCAGATTGTCATTGAATTCTCATGTCATCCTTGTCTTATTTGGTCTTCACATGCATTTGTCTTCTTTTTATGACATCCATTTGCATGCTCAATAATGCTAATGTGCAGCCTTTGAATTTCTTCACATGCTAGAGTCCAAAATGACATCAAGATGCAGCCTTTGAATTTTTCTACAACATGTGAACTTGGTCAAGAATCTTGTCATAGCTCTTTTGACCAAGCATTACAAATTAATGCATGCATTCACCACACCAATAACATTTTCGGCCTTCTTTTCCTCTCACTTTCCATTTATATCATTTTCTTCTCTTTCTCTTTCACTCTTGCATATCTTTTGGCTGCCCATTTCTCTGCACTTGTTTTCCCCAACATATTTTCATTCTTAAGTGCTTATTTTGCCACTTACACCTCTCATCTTTCTAACATTTTGCTTGGAAGTTTTTGTTCTTGCAAGACTCACACTTGTAGGCATGACAATAACTAAAGGTCAAGAAAAGAACACATTAACTATATCTCCTCCACTAAGAGAGAGTGCACCACTTCACCAAGATGAATTACCTCCTCTAGAAACCACCACCTACACAAGGCGAAAGAGCACTGCTCAAAAGAAGCCTCACCTTAAGCGTAAACTTGGTGAGGGCTCCTCTTCTCAACAATAATGGAATTCTAGATCATTATTGGAGTTTGGAGAAAATGAAGAGTTTGCAAGAGCTAGGTATGCAAAACTTTCCAAACTCACACTTGCTCCGAAGAAGCTCATATTTCAGAATGATTTGGTTGCTTTGGGAGTGTTTGAGAATGTGATGGAAAAAGTTAATGTGGGTGGATTCCTTGAGCTGTACAATCTAGTGGATGACATTTATGTCAACTTGACATTTGAAGTGTGAGTACATTTCGAGTCGATTGAATAGACAGTCATGGTTGCAATGTCTGATTTCGTCTGGGCAAGGAGAAGAAAATGCTATCATTTGATGAATTTGGGTTGGTCACGGGATGCTATCATGGAAATATTGAGGAGGAACCCAAAGTTGACCCAAATGCTTTTCGATGGGACAAGAATGAGAGAAACACTTTCTAGAGGAGATTATGTAATCATGAAATGATAGTGTTCAAGCCAAGCCGGTCAAAAGATTTAGAGATGTCAGATGGAATGGACAGGATGTTGCATAAATGGTTGAAAAAATCCATTTGTAGCCGTAGAGAGGGTGATAGTGCAGTCACTGATATTGAGTTATTTTGTCTTTATAGCATGATAACAGGTAAAAAGATTGATTGAGGTAGACTCATGGCACTACATTTTCACACTATGGCCACAAAGGACAAAGGCCAACTCTATGGAGGGTTACATGTGACGAAAATGGAAAAGTATTTTGGAGTGAACTTGATGGGCTTAAAGAGTGTTATGAAGATAGAAGTGATGGATATGACAACTTGGAAAAGCATACACTTAGTGTGGAAGGGTATTATGGGAGATATCAGCCTCTATGAGTCAAGAGGACCAACGACATCCATTCCACGACCAAGGGGGCAGGTTTCTATGTCTCACCAAGCCCAAGCATATGTCCAAGTCAATCCACAAACTAGGGCTAGCTCTTTTAATCCTGTTTTTTCTCCAGAAGCTATCATGCAGAATATGCATAAGATGAGAAAAGAACAAAGGGTGCAAAGCAAAATTTTTCGAGAATTGGCCCAATAATACAAATGGGTGCAAAAGGAAGTAGTATCTCTTTTCCAAAAGAAAACCCACTGGTTCACCCAGTCTCTCGAGATGCGTATTCCGCCAAAGCCATCAAGAGCACAATTCTTTGAGGGCTTTCACCTCTCCACCAATAATGAAAGTTAGGAAGATGAAGAAGGAGGATTTGGTCCTCAATAGTAAGAAAATTGTATCCATTGTTGCATGAACATGTAGATTAGGACTTTGTATTTGCATCTAGTTTAATATTGATTGTGAACATATTTATTTTCATGTCATGCATGTCATGTAATAAGTTAAGAGGTCAGTCTTTATATCTTAATTGTCCATGTTGCTATTTGTTATAACCACTTGATGTCATAGGTCGCACTTTTTTGTCCGAAATGACTTTAAACTACTCCCCGTCTGTAATGACGTTAAACTATGTTGACCTACATCAATGATGCCCTTTCCAATGAAGAACAAGAGAACCTTTCTACAACCCTACCCTTTCACTTTATGCTTTATTGTTGCCATGGAACTTGTCTTTATGTTCTTTGTTATTGTTTAGTATGATCTAGACTTATATTTTTTGAACATTAAGGGCAATGTTCATATTAAGTGTGGGGAAGGGTTATTGATTGCTTCTTTTGGTAAATGTTGTTTTTATGATGCCTTGTTTTGCTCTTTTTTGTCAAAAATGATTGAAATTTAGGGTAGCATTGCCTTCCTCTCTTGATCATTTTAATTGCCTACTTGCATGTTATAATATTTCTCTTACCTCTTCGATTTAAATTTTATTCTTGCTCCGAGATTTGAAATGGTTTTCTTAGGGACAAGCAAACAAGTAAGTGTAGGAGAATTTGACGTAGGCTAAATTTATACATTAATTCAAGCAAGAAATTGCTTATTTTCGTCCTATAAACCATGATTTTATAATGAAATTTATATGATTTGTGTGATGTTTGTAGGATGAGGAAGATTGGAGAAAAAGAGCTTTAAAAGGTGGCAAAAGAGTCAAGATTGGAAAGTACCTGGGCCAACACATGAAAGGACGAAGAAAATGAAGAAAACCAAGAAGCAAGAGAGTGCACGGTCGTGCCGATCAAGTATGAACTTTTGTGACAAGGATAGCTCGCGAAAGGGACGACATAAGAGTCTTGCACGGCCATGCTAGCCAATATACACAGTCGTGCCAAGGAACTTTGCACGGCTGTGACAAGCAAAGAAGGATGGCTCCTCTCAAAAATAGGAACTCTGCACGACCATGCCAGCCAACATGCATGGCTGTGACTCTGGCACGACCGTGTAAACTTATTCTGGCACAACCGTGACGCACAAAAACTGAAGAAAAAAAGGGTTGCTAGAAAGGGCTATCATGTGGGGACCTAGGGGTATTTTTGTGACATTATTTGTAGGGTTTTGTGACTTGGACAAAGGGGTATTTAAACCCTCTCTTCACCCATTTTTGGGAACTCTTACATCATCATTCATTTTGAATGTGCTAAGCTAGGTTTTGTGATTTTTGAAGAATTCTCTTTGAGTTTTTGCATTTTCTTATCTTGAATCAAGGTAAAGGAGAGAACTTTCATCTACCCAAGACTTCTATGATTGGATTCTTCCATTAAAGTTCTTGGGTCTTGATTTCTCTTTCTCTTTTATCTTTGTAATCGAATTTTTATTATTTTTTCAATGGATATTGTTGCTTTTGTGGTTGCTATCAATATGATAGCTTAAATTTATTAGTTGAGGTTTAGAGATGTAGGTTGGTATGGTGCTTTGCTAAGTGAATGTTTGGGTTTTGTTGTGTATTTATTGCTTTCATTTATTGCCTTGTGATTGGTTTATTGACTTGCTTGATTGATTATGACTTAGATTGACCACCTAGGTTATAGTTTTAGCAAGCCTAAATGATGAATCGAGAGATGAAGTTTAAGTGAGGTTGCAACCAATAAAATTGTGAGTAATAGGGTAGAGATACTCAATGTCTGCAATGTGTTCGATGAAATGTCTATAGTGCTTAATGACTCTAATTTGATTAAGTGAGGCTGAGAGGACCCTCTTAACGAATGTTGAGTTGGTTTATTGTTCTTGAAAAAGACCTTACACTAGATTAGCGATGAAAGTACCCAATCATTGAAACCTAAGTTAATAGCTTAGCAAAGTTACTATCCCAACCGAACCCTTGAAGCCCCAAAGCCTTTTATTTACAGAAATTGTCTTCAAAACTCTTGCTTTTAATTGTTGCATTGTGCTTTTAGTTTGATTAATAAAAAATCTTAAAACCCTAATCATGTTTCTATTTGTCTTTATTTATATTTTCTTTGGTCATAATTAATTTTCGTTCCTTGTGATTCGATACCCGAGGATATTTTGAGGGTTAAAACTACTTCGACTCTAGTACACTTGCTAGATGCCGACCAAGTTTTTGGCACCGTTGCTGGGGAACGGTGTTATTAATGGTGATCTTAGTTAATTTTTGTTTGTTGTTTGTTTCTTTGTTTTATTTTTAGGTTTTTATGAATTTGAGACGAACTCAAATCTTGGAGAATATTGATATCATCCCTTTGATACCGAAAATTGAAAGGTTGTGTCGTGTTAATCGTGCAATTAGAAGAAAGGAAAGAATGGTTGAAAGGTTTTGTCTTCCCACACGTCTCACAAGACGAGTGTGGGCCTCTAGAACCCTGACCTTCTGCACACCTAACTGGTTGTGCCACACTAGCACTTTGGAAACCATGTCACTGTCGTTGTCCTCTAGAGGAATGTAAGTGCTTCTGCTCAGATTGACCACTCTGACCTCGACCCTGCTAGCCTCCAGACGAACCTTCTATCTTTGCCCTCTTGGGCTCCTTCGGATGCCTCGCATCCTAATACTCCATACCCCTCGCAACCTCAGAAATCTATGATACTATAGACAAATTCATAGTCGCCACCACTCTGCTAATCTTGGGCAATAACCCATTCAAGAACTTCCTTACTAAGGCATCCTCACCACGGGCCTCAGTAGGAGCAGACCTACTCAAATCCTTGAAATGGTCCTCATACTCAGTCACCATCACACCTAGCTCCTGGTGGAACTTATTGAACTGATCTGCCTTCCTATCCCTCTCACTCTGAGGAAGGAAAAACATCATGAGCTCATTCTTGAACTCAACATAAGTAGAAATCCTCAGGGATCCTATGTCTTGCCATTATCTAGCAGCTCGACCATCCAATAAAAATGAAGCAAATCTGATCCTGATCACCTCATCCGTAAGCTCCATCACCTCAAAACACTGCTTGACGGTGAAGGTGAAATTATACAGGTCATCTCCCATATTGCCCTCAAATCTAGGCGGAGTGAGCTTTAAGAATTTGGCGATTTGGGTCTCAGCCTCAGTCTGTAGTGCTACTGGAACTACAACAGATGTTGGTGCAGCTGCCACCTCTGGCTAAGGTGGAGGAATTGGTGGTGCTACAACTAGAGGAACTAGCTGACATTTGACAGCCTGATCGACCAAAAGCGACTCTACCCTCATAAGAACCTGGGTAAATCGCCCAAATGCATCCATCTGACCAACCGGCGGTGGCTGAGGATGAGGCTGAGCTGCTGACGTAGTAACCTCCAGTGCACTAGGTGCATCATACTGATTGGCAACAAAATGAGCAGCGACCTCGACAAGCGCACGTCTAGGTCTCCTACTGGGTCTACCACGACCTCTCCCGCACGGACGATCCATCTCTACAGCCAAACAAAATCATGTATGCAAAATCAAAATGCTTACTCGATCAAAGATATCTATGCTCCACACCGACCCCAGACTTATGAAACTTAGTCTCTCTGATACCACCTTTATCACTACTCATTATGGGCTCGTGACCGACATGCGAAATGAACCATCTAATGGAGCCCTACCCATCTTGCACAAGCCTCAAAGTACATAGATATTGCCCAAATATTCAATCATTAAAACGTTTAACGAAACATTTATTGTTAAAACGTAAGTAATAAAATAAATGTATCATATGAATAATATATCCAAAACATATCAAAAGGTAAAATCAGGTAAGGTATATCAAAATACAATTGGCAACCCAGTAACCTGACAACATCTTGGCGTGGAGCTCTAACATAACAAAATAAAAGCCCGAACAAAAGGGTATCACTAACCAAAGACGCCTCACTAGTATCCAATATGTGGAACAGTTGTCAAAACCAAAATCTGTGAACCTAAGGGATAAGATCAACAGTAGATAGGAAAACAAATGGGGTCAAACCTAGTGAGAGAAAACACTTCAGATCGCCTCATACGTGCCTCATAAAGACTGTTTGAAAACCGTTTGAAAACACCACACGCAGGTATAGACAGGAATATATATATATATATACATGCCACATATAGATAATAGCTTTTCGAAAACCATTTTGCAATCGTTCACAAACAACACAGCAATAAGCACGCAGGTGATGTGGACTCCGCCACTAATCAATATCAAATCATGTGTTGGATCATAACACAAGTCTACCGACATCCTGGTAGCTTGGATTTATCAATTCATTGGTATACCAAACGCTACTACTATCCCGTAGCACATGTGCCCCCTTATCAGAAAACCAAATCATACTATTACATAGTATAAAAGCAAATGCATGTAATTCAACATCAAAATCAGAGAGAATATATATATATATATAAAGTTTAAAACAGAGTACTGACTATTAAATCACATAATCAGTTTATTAATTATGTTAATCCTTATATTAGTCAATTTTCAAAAATATGTCCAGCACATCAACAAGAATATAAGTTTCGAGACACAGTATATGTGTCTGAAGCTGTCATCCACTCACCTAGATGTCCAAGCAGTGTCGCCAGTCAAGCCCCACTAGTCGATGGCTGGTCGTGCTGGCAGGAACAAGAAGTTGAACAACAAATATATATCAAGCAGATATATCAGAACCAAATCAAAATGCAAAACTGCGGCGGTACCAAAATGTATGCAATGCAAATGCATGATCGGACCTTCAAAAGATCCCCAAATATCCATTACGAATGATCTTCCATCGTTCATAATCTAATATTCAAAATCTACGTAAAATTACAGTTTTGTCCCCGACCAATGTAAAATTACATTTTAGTCTCCGAGACTTGGCAAATTTTAAAATAATCCTTAAAGTATTCTGAAATTACTAACTAACCCTCCAAGTAGTCACAATCTCTAAAAGAGTCTCCGAACTCTAAGAAATTGCCAAAATGTGAAAAATTACATTTTGGTCCCTTAGAACCATGGCTTACTCAAGTAAGAATAAAACTTACTCGAGTAAGATCATGCACTGGCTTACTCGAGTAAGTCTATTCCCAGAAATCTCAAAACTCGACCATCTCCAGATTTAGCTGATAAAAATCAACACTAATCACCCACATTGAATCTAATCAACCCCATAAACAGTAACCCCACATCCATTTCATCAAACAACAACGAACTCAAAATCATCCTCAATCCTCACATTTTTGGCCAAAACCCTAACCCACCCAAAAATGACTCAAATCCTTCAATCAAAGCTTAATCTATGATCCTCCCACCACAATCCGCCATAAAAAAACATAATGCAACCATCATTCCAACAGAAATCAACAAAATCACCTCAAATCCAAAAACCCTAGCTCAAACACATATGGATGCTCAACAAACCCACATGTTCAAGTAAGAAATGGAAGCAAAGCAGGTAAAAGAAGAGTGATCTTACCTAAAAAAAATCAACAGGAACTAAGGAGAGGCAATATGAGAGGCAAAGAGATGAATTTCAGAGTGAATGTGGTGGTTTGAAGTAGTTAATGATGAAAGGAAGTCAGGTGGGGGTATTTAATAGGCCAAGACACCAAAACTCTCCGTTTTACCAAGTATCAACCTTCCCTCAGTGCTTACTCGAGTAAGTCAAAATTTACTCGAGTAAGTCTTACTCCAGATAAAATTTTGGCCTCGCTCACTTGAGTAACTCAAAATGTTACTCAAGTAAGTCTCACATATACCTTCGGTTACTCGAGTAATACAACATCTTAAACGAGTAAACTCGCTTTCGAAGGCTCAAAACAACACATATACCCATGTTCACTCGAGTAACTCCCTACTTACTCGAGTAACCACATACTTAACCAACTTTGAATCACCCAAACACCACCAACACCTAAACAACATCTCCGAATACCAAAGGTTTAAATCATAAATGAATGGACGCTACAGAAATCTAGTCAAAACGAACGAGATATTACACCTGAACTAGACCGGCAATTCGTCCTGAAACCGGACCGACCTAAATCGAAATCGAAACCAACCAAACTGTCCCCAACTCGGTCCTGTTCAGGTTCAAATATTCCCAAACTAGTCGAATTTCTGGTTAACCGACGGTTCAACCATTTTAAACCAACGGTTTAACCAAGACCAGTGGTTCAATATTCTTAAACTAATGGTTAACCTCCTAAACCAACAATTTTAACCCTCATAAACCATCGATTTTAACCAAAACCATAGGTTTTGACATTATTTAAAAAAAAAAATTGGTTTAAGCCGGACCGAACCAAAACTATAACTGATGACCGAACCGCTTAAACCTTTGACCAAACTGCCAAAAATCAGAGGCGGTTTGGTTCCTTTTTAGGGTTTCACAGAAATCTGAATCGTCGGTTCATGAACCGGAACTAGTGGTTCTGAACCATGGCCATGTCTATGATAACCCTTAGCTGCAACTCGTGGATCTTTAGGGTTGCATTCCTGAATCAATCAAGGTAATGCTTCAAGCTCTCTCATTCTCTTTGCCTCAAACTTAGTAAGTAAATGGCATCATTCTTCCTCTTGCTATTGATGATGAAAGTGTTAATGAACTTTTTCTTTAGTTGGTGGAAACTTGAGATGGATGTTTTCTTCAGTGCATAGAACCAATCACGAGCGACATCTTTTAGTATGATCAAGAATGCTTGACACATGATTGCATCCTCCCACCCGTGTAGAAGTATGATGGACTCATAGTTTTGTATGTGCTCGCGTGAATCGTCTTTTTCTTTGAAGGTAGAAAGCTGAGGCATTTTGAACTTCGAGAGAAGAGGATTTTCCATATTTTCCTTAGTGAATGGATTGCCCATTATTGCTACTTCTCCTTTTCAAGTACTAACTTATTTTGTTGTAGGATTCCCTCAACTATCTCTTGGATCTTGGCCATACCCTTCGCGTTTGCCATGGGTTGGTTGTATAGCTTTGCCTTTTTACCAGGAGCTCTAAGAATTTCCTTGTAAGTGCTCTCCACCATTTTTTGGTATTGCTCCCTCTCACTTCGTGGATCAAACCTTTCTTCTTCTCTTATATGGACTACATGCCTCTCTTTAGAAAATTAGGGATGGAAGTGGGGCTCTTGGTATTCAAGAGCTTATGGATGGAGGTTCAAATATTGTTCTTTCTCCAAGTCTTTTTTCTTTCAGCGGCACCCCCACTCTTAGCAAATGCATGAGGAGGTGGAAGGAAATTTGTATGAGTTCTTTCCTTGAGCATAACCATTATTTCCTTCAACATTCTCCTATTTTTCTCATTTTCCTTCCTCAACCCCTCATAGTCACTGAGGGGAATCGTTGGGTTGTTGGTTCCTAAAGCACCTGCTTTAGTGAGAATCCCTCGAGGTCTTTGGGGGTTCAAAGGATTGTTAATTTCTTAAGCATCATCATTACCATTATGGTCAACAACTTGGGATCTCGACCTCACCACCATGTTGGGTGTCAAAGAATTAGAGCAACTCCGAAGAAGGTCTCGATGAGTGCTTTAGGGTAGGTACTAAGGAATTTTTTGGTGAAGGTTTTGAAGAATGCTCTAAGAAGATTATGAGGAGTGCTCCATGAAGGGCTTTGAGATTGCTTTGGAAAATACTCCAAAGAGTGCTCCGAAGATGGATGGCTTCGGGGGATGGTTTTGAGGAGGGCTCTTAAGATGTATGACCCCGGAGGATGGTTCTGTGGAGGGCTCTGAAGATGTATGACACCAGAGGATGGTTATGAGGAGGGCTTCAAAGATGGACGACTCTGGAGGATGGTCCTAAATATGGTTTCAGAGGATGGTTCTGGAGAGACCTCCAAAGGTGGATGACTCTGGAGGATGGTTCTGATGAGTGCCTTGGAGTAGGTTCTGAGGAGTGCCTTGGAGTAGGTTCTGAAGAGTTCTTTGAGGTAAGTTCTGAGGAGTTCTTTAAAGAGGGATGACTCCAGAGAATGAATGTGAAGAGGGATCCAAGATTCATGACTCCAAGAAATGGCTCAGGGAAGGCTTTGGAGAAAATTCTGAAGCAAGCTACGGAGAAGATTCTTAAGAATTTCTCCAAGAGCTTCTAAAGAACAAGCTTGTCAAGACTTCCCTAGGATGGAAAATATCAAACTTTGAATTGGTTGAAATAAGAAAGAATGTTGGAAGAAATCAAAAACAAAAAGCTATGAACAGTTGAAAATACAGCTTTTCACTCGATTCCCCACAAACAACGTCAATTGTTGTTGGCTCAAATCCGCAACGACACCAAAATGGAGGAACGAGATAAACAATGGGTCTCAGACACTTGAAGTCATCTCAAATCCTCCAAGAATAAAATGAAAGTGAGGCTGGTTAGTCATCGATGAACTCTTCGATGCTTAAGTTAGTGTTTAATTCGATAGAGTTTTAGGTGTAAATTTGAGTGTAGAAAATGTATATCGTAACTCTTATAAAGTCTTATATTTATAGAGAAAATGTGAGAGCATAAATATAATTTTTGTAATCCTTTGTGAACTTCTAAATTTATTTACTAAATTTGACTTAGTGGATCCGAGTCCATGTTACACCAATTTAGTATATTACCAGTAGCCTCGCCCCTTCAGCATTCTTACATTGTCTTAAACCAAATTCTTCAAGTTTTATCATGTCAATAATCATTTTAGCTTCATAAATAAATAAACTTTCAAAAGTTTTATGAAAAGGTAAGCAATTTGATCTTAGTCGGACAAAACTCTATGGTCATTACGCTATCAAATATGAAATTTAGATGTTTATAATTCGGCCCTGGGTCCAATCAGTTGGGCCAAATTATTTTTAGTGTGATATAGACCTAGGCCTAACAGGGCAGTCCGAATTATTTAGCCCATCCAATAAGGCAGTCCCGCCACGAAGACAGAAACACGAAAATGGTCCAAGAAAGAGGCTCACTAGGCAATAATTCAGAAAAGGAAAGCCATGTCCAGGAAGGTATAACCCCCATGATATTTCCTTAGAGAGCAGAACAAAGATGGAAAGGAGCTTCAGGAAAGAGATGCCAGGAATTTAAATCATTGGAAAAGAAGGAAGGAATCGGAAGTCAAATATTGCAAAAGGGAATCTCTAGGAGGAACCAAAGGGATTTAAATAAAATCCTTTGCTTACTGAAAATAATTGGGTGACGCAGTATAAAACAGCAAAGAGGGCGCTATGAGAAGGACCTTCACTTCCAGAATTCAACACCCCTTAATCCCATGAGTTCAACTGTTTTATTTTCTTAAGTAGTCATTGGTCTTTGAATTATTTTTTCAATTCCAGTATCAGTATTCATTTTCTTTTCCATAAACTTGTCATCATTTGATTAGTTTTCGGTTATTGTACTTTTGCTATTGTTCTAAAAAGACAAAGAGTCTAAAATAACAAGTTTTTCCCTTTGATCGTTCTCAATCATTTGATAAGAATTAAGATCTTGAATGCAATTCTTGTTCCATATTTTTCAATATATTTCTCAGTTTAGGAACACGTTAATTCTTTGGCATGTTCATCAATTCGCAAATTCACTAGATTTACCAAAGAGTGGTGTTGTTCTCCCGCTTGTAAAAAAAGAAACACTAGTGAATAATGTCAACATACTTGCTATAATTATGAAATGTTGGATTTTTTGCCAAAGTAATTGTTGAATTATTATCACAAAATATCTGTAAGTTTCTTTTGTAAATGTTGCAATTCACTAAGCAATCTCCTTCACCAAACAACATGAATAAGACAACTTACAGCAACAATGTACTCAATCAACTTTTTTTTTTAAAAAAAAAGGGGAATACCTGGGTGGGGACTGTAGGGGAGGTGCCTTTAAGCCCGGACCACACCAGCACAAACAACCCTTCCGGCCATGGCGTGCACCTCTAAGGGTGGGAGACCTCCCACATGTGGCTTTTGCATACACCTTGGCATTTCGACAAGGTTAAGATTCGAACCTGCGACCAAGGCTTAAGCTGGAACAGCCGGTTGCCAACTGATCCAATCCACCGGTGGTAACAATGTACTCAACTTTAGTAATCGAAAGAGCAACTACTTTTTTTTATGTCACTATCTAATTTTTATCTACTTTTTTACTATTCAAAATGTTTTATCTGTTACTCTATGCTGTCCAAATAACTCTATAGCAAATGAAAGTATAAAAATACAAAACACAAAATCAATCGTCGTTCTTTTTAAAATTGGAGGCACTCTGAATAACATTAAGCTACTCCATTACATTGTCATATAACAACTCATTATATATCGGATTTGATTTATCAACTCGTACATGCATTATATAATTAAATACATAACAATATATATTTGCATCAAGGGCAACTTATTGATTGTTGTACATATTGCACTTATTGATTATACGACCAACTTGATTGCTTTTCAATTCCTCAGTTTACACCCTGTAAAGAAAAAAAAAAAGACAGAAAATTATTAGTGAAATCTTTGCTTTGAATGAGTGACTTGAGGTTAATTCAAATGGTTGGATGTAAGTTATAGAAACTGACATTATGAATTCGAATCCCTTTCTAATAAAAAAAAAAAAAGCTTAAGCTTTTGGGAGATTCGATTAAATATTTAGTATGCTTACTGGGAATATTCGATTTTGATCTTGCCAGCATCAGGATTTGCAATTTGGGAGAAAGCTTCTTGGGAGAGATCAATGGTTCCTCTGCAACCTGTGGGACAGTAATCGACAATGGTGACCACAACACTGCCACCCTTGCATGACTGTGGAACACCTTGGTTGGTTGCTCCCGTACACCTGACTCGATGTTTCTTACCACAAGCTGCCCTGTTGTTCCATATTGCATGCGGCTATCATCACTCCTTTATTCGAATATCCATAGCATGACGACGCTGTTAGCCTGTTACAAGAAATGAGAAACATAGATTTTTCAGCTTCATAATTTTCCATATAGTACAAGAATGGATTTGCCAAAACAATTAGCTAGGTAACAGCCGGTTGACGTAAATTTAACTAGCGAGCTCATTGATTTTTTTTCCAGAAGTCGTAATCTTATTTACTTTTACTGAGAATCTAAACTCTCAGTCTCTTATTGAAGCATCCTTAACAGTCTCTCTATTCTAACTCCCTACAATGATATATTTTAATATTTGTATCTTATTTGTGTTTTAACTTATCTTGAAACTTTTACAGTATTAATAAAATATTAAATTAAGGGGTTGAATATCATATTTTAATCCTATTTTTAGTAGAGAGTGAATATTATTTCTTTATATTTGAAGAGGTATTGTATCTTTTGTTAAAACTTTTGCTTGATTTATAATAAAATATTGAATGAAAGAGTTGAATAATGAAGAATATTGTTAGGGTGGATTCTTAACATGACGATGCTCTTATGAAGGATTACAAACACAAATTTTCAGCTTATAATTAGTTTTTTTTATAGTAATTGCCCATGAGATATAAATTTAGAACTTGACCTATAAGTGTTTTCTTTTTTATCAACTGGACTACCCATCAATTAGTTTCCACGGTAAAATGAAGAAATTGCTAAAACATTGCATAATGCTTGGTAAAAGATTAAATGTAATATAATTCCTCTGTCCCATAAAAATAGGTCACAACATTTTTTCACATAGATTAAGATAGTTAAAAGCATTAACTTTGAAAAATAATCCTAATATACCCTCCATATTATCTCACCAATTTAAAATTTTTATATAATGTATACTTAAATAAGAATAATTTAGTCTAATGTCTTATAACCACTAATCTAAAAATAGAAACAAACATATATATCAAGACCAATGAAAATGAAAAGGTGGTTTATTTTTATGAGACATAGAGAGTAGTACTTAGGTGGGGAAGCACATAGGGACGCATCCGCGGCCACACCTTGTTGTTGCTGGAGAGACCACTAGGATGAGATAGTACTGCCCCTAGAGTTTGTGAACTCTACACTAAATACTATAGAAGTCGCCCGTTGTTGAATTAAATCTTGGTTATGCCACAGATAATACTATTAACGTCATACTATTTTCACAATGGCGAAAATAAATGCATGTGTCATATTGGTAACTTCATAATTTAGCAGTACTAAAATTGAGCTTAAAATTAATATTTTGGCTTAATAAATTAATAAATTACTAAAATTGAGCTTAAAATTAGTATTTTGGCTTACTAAATCAATAAAGAAAATAAATAATCATAAAAGGAGAAAAGAAAATAATAAACAAAAATGACCTCATTTAGTCTCCAACCAATTATCACCAAACTGATTCAATAAACATCAGAACATTGTAACCTTATTAATATCAATTAATAATGCATGGTCATTAATGTTTATTTATAATGAATATTAAATGTAATATATAACTTACGAACATAAAGAGGAGTGTAGAAAGTGGCAGTTCCTTGACTTGCATAAGCATATGAGGTTAAGCATATTGCCATCACCAACATCACTAAAACCCTCATAACCATTCCCGTAATTTCTTTGTTTTTTTAACCTCTTTCCTCTATTTTTTTATATGTTTGTTTTTTTATTGTATTGGGGCGATTGAAATGGGTGTCTAAACCTCAAATTTATAGGCAAATTCTCCCACAACAGTCAAAATTAGTAAATTAATTAGTACATCTATAGAGTAATTATGTCAATAGAAGAGGTTTTTGTTTTGAAGAGGTCAATAGAAGAAAGTTAAACACATAAAATAGTTGAAATTATTATATTAAGTAATTCTCTTTGAGTAATTATTTCAGTTGCTTCTATATTTGACTAATAATAACGACCTGAAGAATTCTTGTGTTTCTGAAGATTTTTATCTAATCTCATCAATACCCTGTCATTTAATGCGCTTCATTTTCTTGACCACATATCCATTGATCATCAATCTAAAATTGACCGTTGCCTAGAAAGGGTGGCAACACAAGAATGCCAAAACTATAGGAATCCTTTCCCATTTGAATGAAGAAGAAGAGCAAATATGGACAGTCCAAACACAAATTAACTACAACAATTGCACAAAGAAAATATGACAATTTTTAATGTGGAAAACTCTTTCAATGTGAAGGATTGGTGGCATGCCAATCTAGCAAATAAAATAAAAACATGTTCAAAAAGATATTTGAGTATAACAATGAACAAAGTCGATCCACAGAGACCAATAAAGATTAGTTTATTTGCAGGAAATAAAAATAAAATAAAATTGCAGAAAATATGAGTGAAGCCGAGAATGCAAAGAAACTAAATTAAATATTACAATTTGAAAGACAATAAAATGCAACAATGAAAATATGAGAAAATCAATAATAATGAAAGTCTAGCCAAGTTATTTCTCCGTTCAATCCAATGAGTTGATCATAGACACTAAAAATCAATATTAAGCATTTGATAGATAGAGTTATAGTTATTAATGACACACTCAAATAACCAATTCCTTCTTACTTAATCGATAGCTCTGGAACGTCCTGCATATTATTTCTCTTACCAACTAGACAACCCATGGGACGCACTGATAAAATTTAAGCTAATGGTAGCTATAAGAACCAAAGAGACTCATATTATAGCCAATAAAATCAGAAACGCCGTAAATCATTTAAATTAGATTATCTAATTCCATACTATTGAAAGTTGTCCAACCACAATCATTCAAGCTATTTGCTACCAATATAAGAACTAATGAGAGACACTCTATTAATCGTAAATAGTAGTATATTACTTAGTCGACTAATCAACCGGCCGCATTGAACAATCAACATAAATAATAACATATAAGATGCATCAATTGAATAAACTCTCATACTCAATAACATATAAAAACAATAGTCTCATAACCTACTTGGATCTAACATCGAAAATACCTCAATTAGATGCAAGTTTAGTTACACATAATGAGAAGAAAATGCCAATGAAAATAAAAGCGTGTACTGTTATGTTCTCGGAGTCGTCATTGCCATCGAAAGCCAAAAAGAGGAGGTATATATATGTGCCTCCTAAATAAAACCTAATCCAATAATGCAATTACCAAATAATAATAATATTAATAATAGCCCATTGTTCCAGTAGAAAATATTGATAAAAGGCCTTCTAATTTTGTCCTTCCAGCTCCATTCCCGATGCCCAAACTTTCAAAACATGCTGCCCAATGTAACAACAACAGCCCAGTCCTCGCAACTCTTATGACATGGTCGTGTCGTAGTGCAGTCTAGACTCAATCTTGCCATTCACTCATCCATCTACCTAAGCAGCCAAATAAGCAAACATAACATAAAATTACACTAATAACAATAGTTTACCATGAAAAACAAACACAAAATGCAACATTAAATATGCATGAAATGCAACCTATCAAGGATAAAAACAATGGGACCTCTCCGATCCAAATAATAGCTCCACTATAATTCAATAATGTTTACAGCAGCAAAACATGCCAACAAGTGCATCAAACAACAATAGACACAACCACAATTCCAACTAACAAAAGAGAACACAAAAGTGTTAAGAGAACAAACAGAAGCGTTGGTTTTGCCCATAAACGACGACCTTTCCAACCTCAAAAGATGATATCCACCATTCAAAACAGATTTCCCTACATCCTTCAAATACAGACCAAAAATCAGCCCAATCAGACCATGTCAACCTTTCTAATCGTGGAGTTTTATCAAAACCATTAGTGTTGAAAACCAACCTAGACAGCTTATGTTCCCGAAACTATAACTCATAAACCAACCGTCAAAATTCGCTCTCCACCGTTAAGATTAAAGAACACATAGAGAAGAACTACATCACCAAAAAGCATAGCGATCAAACCACAAATGAACCTCAGAACGTCGATTAGGAAAGGCTAGACGTGCTGGTACCTCTAACAGGAATCTCTCTCTTTTGTTTTTCTCTAGTGGCTGCATATATGACACACAACACATGTGGTTGCTAGAAAAATATGATTAAACCCTAATGGGATTACCAAAATGGGGTTGTATCAGATACATGTTCTTTAGGTGTTTTGGTTGATTGAATGATGGAGGAAGATTTGATTAGATGGTACTTTTGGATAGCACAAATTATCACAAGTGGAAAGGAAAGATGAGAGATATTCTATTCATAAAGAAAGTACACTTACCGATTTTTGCGACTCAAAAACCTGATGCTAAGAATGATGAAGAATGGAAATTTGAGCATGAACAAGTTTGTGGCATCATTCGATAGTAGGTGGAAGACAATGTGTTGAATCACATTGTTGATGAAAATAATGCTCATAGCTTATGGGAAAAACTTGAGACTTTATTTGCTTTAAAGACCGGTAACAAAAAATTGTTTCTACTCAAATAGGCTACGAATTTGAGATACAAAGATGGGAGCTCAGTATCTGATCATTTGAATGATTTTTAATGGGTGTTTTGATCAGTTGCCTAGCATGGGTGTACAATTTTATGATGAAATTCTTGGTCTTTGGTTGCTTAGTACTCTTCTGGATTCATGGGAGACTTTTTGAGTGACTTTGACGAACTTGGCTATTAATGGTGTTATGAACATGCAGATGGTGAAGAGTGGTGTATTAAATGAAGAAGTGAGTCAAAAAACTCAAGGGACATTGACATCATAGTCAGAGGTTTTGATTACTGAAAATAGGTGGAGAAGTAAAACCTGGAATCAAGATCAAAATAGAGCCAACGTAGAAGCAAGTTCAAAGGAAAGTACAAAAACTATGAGTGCAACTACTGTGGCAAAAAGGGGCAAATCAAGAAATATTTTTTCAAGTGGAAGAAAGAGAACAAGGGTAACAACAAGCAAGAGAATAAGGGAAATGATAGAAAGCATGATCATGTTGTTGATGTCATTTCATATGATCTTATTATTGTGTATGGTGAAGATGGAATCAATCTTGCTTGTGATGAGACCAGTTAGGTAGCTGACAGTGGTGATGCCTTTCATGTTACATCAAGGAATTAGTTCTTCACATCTTACACTCTAGGTGATTTTGGAGTCTTAAAGATGGATAATGATGGCTTGTCAAAGGTAATCAGTACTAGAAATGTTTTCTTGGAAACTGGCAATGGTACAAGGTTAGTGCTCAAAGATGTGAGACATGTACCAGATATTGAATTATACTTGATCTCTGCAGGTAAATTTGATGATGATGGGTACTTTAGCACCTTTTGTGATGGTCATTGGAAATTGACCAAAGGTTCCCTAGTTGTGGCATGAGGGAAGAAGTCTTCTAACTTATATTGGTTGCAGACTTCAATTAATACTAACCTCATTAATGCAATTAACAACAGTATCTCTTTAGAGTTACGGTATAGTAGGTTAAGCCACATTAGTGAGAAGGGACTTGACTGTTTAGCAAAGAAGAATTTGCTTTCAGGTTTAGAGGGTGCAAGACTAGAAAAGTGTGCTTTGTTTTTTCTTAGGAAATAAAGAATGGTTTCATTTAAGCATCACACACCTTTTAGGAAGAATGATGTTCTTGATTTGGTGCACTCCGATGTTTGTGGTCCTTTAAAAGTAAAATATTTTAATGGTGCACTTTACTTTGTGATATTTATTGATGATCATTCGAGGAAACTTTGGGTTCGTATTTTAAAATCCAAAGATCAGGTTCTTGATGCTTTGAAAGAATTTCAGACTATTGTTGAAAGAGAAATAGTGAAGAAATTGAAATGCATCCGAATTGATAATGATTGTGAATATCTTGGACCTTTTGATGCTTACTGTAAAGAGCAGGGCATTAAGCATTAGATGACACCTCCTAAGATTCTTGAGTTGAATGGCTTGGCAGAAAGGATGATAAGAACTTTAGTAGAGAGAGTCATATATGTGCTCTCAGATGCAAAATTGCCTAGATCTTATTGGGGTGAGGCTTTGTACATTTTTGCACATGTTATTAATCTAACCCCCATTGTTGTTTTGTAGGTTGATGTTCCTAATAGGGTGTGGTATGGTAGAGAAGTTGCCTATGATCACCTGCGAGTTTTTAGTTGCAAATGCTTTGTACATGTGCGTAAGGATGAAAGATCTAAGCTTGATGCCAAGACAAGGCAATGTGTTTTCATTGGTTATTTGGATCATACTCCAGTAGATGAGCCTAATGTATTTGATATTGAGAATCTAGATGTTGTGCATGGTGAAGCTCGGGATGACGGTGAGCATAAAGTTGTAGAAGTAGATGCTCCAGTTGAGCAACCTGAATATGCAGTTAGATGGTCCACTAAAGATCGAAGGCCTTCTACTCGGTATTCAGCTATTGAGTATATAATCCTTGAAACTACACGGTCCCAATAGAAATGGCAACCCAAGAAGGGGTGAATTGGATTTTTAAAGAGTTTCAAAAATTTTTTGAAAAACTTTTCCAATTAAAACAAATAACAATGTTAAATGCAGAAGCTAAAGAAAAACCAATTCACAAACAATGAAAAGCAAGTATGAAGCAAAATAAAGAGAGTAGGGAGAGAGAAATCAAAGCCCAATATTTATAGTGGTTCATTCCTTTTGACCTACGTCCACTCCTAGAGATCCACTTAAGAATTTCAATCCACTAACTCCTCACTTTCGGGTGGAGGCAAAACCGTTTACACACTTATTTTTGTGGATCGACAAGCAAACCGTTACACCTTTTTTTTATGGGCTCAACAAGAAAACCATTTCCCTATTTTTTGTGGACTCAACTAGAAAACCGTTCACCGTTTATTTTAGGGACAAAACAAGCAAACCAAAACTCTAGTTTTCTAAGACTCACTAGAAAACCTATCTACCCCAAGAAAACAACCTTGCTTGATACAAAATAAACCAATGGTATAACAGTTTTAAACTCACACAAACCTAACCATAAGATTGCAAGTAAATAGCTCAAATGGGTTAGAAAAGTAGAGAAGAGAGAAAGTAGATAGCAAGTCCTACCAAAGGTCTCTCTCTTGCTTCTCTTCTGACCTAAGACATTTATTTATAGCCATTCTTAAGAATATAGTCATTGGAGTCTTGAAGAAGCCATTTTGAAACAAATAGAATCTTTATCCTTCACTGACGTCACATGTACTACGTGCGTAGTACCATGTTCCAATTGAGTTCTACATGACTTGATATTCCTTGTACGTGCATAGGATTCTACCCAGTAGCCACTGCCTTGAATGGATTGGCATCTACGTGCATTTTACTTGTTCTATGCACATAGTATCATGATCTACGTGAATTGTATCGCATACTGCATGCATTGGACTGACTTCCAGAATTATGCATTTTCACCTAGTGGCTTACTACGTGCACAATATCCTCTTCTACGTGCGTAGACGGCTTTGTTCAGGATTGCACCATTGATTCTTCACGTGAATGTTCCAGCTATGTCAGAGAATATTCAAATTCAAATCCAGATGAATGTCTTGGATTTGTCTCATAGTCCACCTTATCCAGTTCTACGTGCGTAGTAAGAGTTCTATGTGCGCAGCATGTGAACTTTTGACGAATTTTGATATGTCAGCAAATATTTTCTTTTTGAAAGTCTGACACATCTCAACATAATTTGTCGCCTTTTGGAGTTAGTTGTCATACTCATCTATGCGTTTAGTATTCCTTACTACGTGTAGTAAGAGTCTTCTTCAGAATGTTGCTCTTTCCTTCTACACACATTCTACTACTCCTCAATGTGACATCATCACCAGTCATTTTATCTCATCTGGACATTCGCTCGTTGATGGGTTGCATTTCATGCAAGTTTTATGTTGCATTTTACGTTTATTTACATTGTAAATTGTTGTTATTCGCGTCTTTTTATGTCTTTTCTCTTCTTTGGTGTTTTAGGTGGAATGTTGGTGAAACATAAGAATTTGAAGCTATTTAGGGCATATTTCAGCGTGAGCTGCACTTTGGCATGACCATATTGTAGCGATGCGTTGACTGGGTTAACTACATATGCATCGGACCGCGTGTTTTCACTATTGGGCCTCAATTTTTGAGCCTCATGGATATGTATGAGGGTTGCTGACCTATTTTCACAGCTGGGACAAAGCAATTAGCTTAGTTACTATTATTTTTATCTATTTTTGAGGGGAATTAGGTTTTCCTAATTAGGATACATATTTATATTCCCTTAAACTCATTATTTCACTAGCTTTACAGTACCCCTAAAGGGCAGCACACCCCAAAACTTTGTTCTTTGATATTTTTGCATGTTTTTTTTTTGTTTGAGTAGCTAAAAAATTTTCTATTCGAGGTATTTTCAAGGTTCGATCCTAATATTTTTGTATGTTATTGAGTATTTCGAGTATTTATTCAGTTTATGTGTCTTAGTTCCTTTATTATTATTTCGATTGATTGATTGATAAGAGCTCATTGGTTGGTTGATTGAGATAATATATTGTTATTTAGGATTGATAATACATCACATTAGTCCTAATCGAGGTAACGAATTACGTGAATTTATGTGTTGGACATTGTTCATTGTTATGGAACTGAATAATTTGGTTTAAATGATTTATGGCGTTTTCGACTTCACTGGCTAGGATAGGGGTCTCTTTGGTTCTTACTGCTGCCATAGATTAAACCTTGTAAAGCGTCCCGGGGGTTGTCTAATGGTTAGAGAAATAGTCTACAATGCATCCTGGGGCTATCGATCAGGTAAGAAGAGATTGGTTAATTGAGTGTGTCACCGTTAACAATAACTCTGTCTATTCGAATGCTTGAATTTTATTTGTCGTGTATGTGATCAACTGAAAGGATTGAACTAAGTAGTACCTTGGATAGGCTTTATTATTATTGATTTATGTTAACTGCATTTCAATTCTATTTACTTTAATTTACTGTTTTTGTCTGTTTTGGTATTTGATCTTCATTCTATACATCATCTTGTTTATTATGTTTCTTTTCTTTCAAATAAATAAGCTTTACCAATCTCTGTGGATTCGATCATGCTCACTGCTATATACAGAATCATTATTTTTTAGTAGTAATTAATTTTTTTGTTTGACACCCATCACTCGTCTACGTGCGTTATACGTTCTTCTACATGCGTACATCAACATCTGATGCTTACTGTCTTCTGGAATTGATGATCTACACACACTGTATTACCTTCTACGAGCATAACACCTGGTCTACGTGACTTGTATCCTCTTTTAAGTGCTTTGTGGCCTGATATAAACAAGTATGCAGCTTTGCACTTCTTCATGGATGTTTTGCATTCATCATCATCAAAACTAAACTCAACACTCCTGAGAGATGGGGATGAACCTGAATGTTATGAGAGGCTATTGAGAGTGAGCAGAAGGCAGAATGGATTATAGCTATGAAATATGAAATGCAGTCTTTACTTCACAATCGTACTTATAAGATGGTGAAGCTTCCTAAAGGAAGAAAGGCTTTAAAGAATCAATGGATTTTTAAAATAAAGCCTGGAGGAAATTAAAAGCTAAACTGGTTGTTAAAGGCTTTGGTTAGAAAATAGGTGTTGACTGATGTATGCTAAATTCACATATTAATTCAAGCATAGATAGACAGCATTTTGGCCCTAAATGTACTCAATTGTCCACGAATTTATACTATTTCTGTGTTTTGTGTAGGGTGATGAGGAATGCATGAAATGAGATGAAAAAGATAATAAAAAGGCATGAAAATATGTTTTTAAAGTTTCAATATCAATGGAAGAAAGCGCGAGAAAAATCAGCTCAAAGGGAGAAATTTATGTCGTCATGGTCATGGCCTCCAGGGTCATAACCGTGGCATTGGTGTCTAGACCGTGGCCATGCTGAAGGAGTGCATTTTGGGAAGTAGCAAGCCATGGTCATGGAGCTGACTGTGGCCTCCTGAAGAGAGAGAAAAGTGTGCCAAAAAGGGGACAAAAAGAGTAGGGACCAAAGCACACATCAAGGGAATTTTTGGGAGATTGTTGCTAGGGTTTGTGGGAGACCAATAGAGGTATAAATACACCTCTTCCACACCATTTTGAGAATCTCTGAACAACCTCACTTCACCATTAAAGCTTGAAGAGAGTGAAAGATGATTCAAGAGGTGGAAGAAAAGGGGTTCTTTGAAGAGACCTGTGGTCTTGTAAAGGAAACCCTCTCATCTTTTACTTTCCATTTCTCATTTAGTTTTTGGTGTTGTTGGTTTTATTTTAAGGTTAGTGCTTATTTTTATTTTCTTTAAACAATGGTAGTCTATGGTTTCAGTTTGTTGAGTTATAAGTTTTGATGAATATTTGCTTATTAATGAATGAGTCTTGTGTTTTATGTTCAATATTTGAAGATTGTTTAATGGTTATTGTGATTTATGCTCTTTAATTGATTTTTTTCCATTGGATTGGTATTAATGGCTTATTTTAATTGACTATTATTACGTTTGATCACCTTAATGGTAGTTGTGATAAACCTAGTTGATTGATCAAGAGATGAAGGATAGGTGAGGTCTATAAGCATTAAATTTACATGATTTAGGATAGGCATATTCTATGCATATGAGGTGTTCGATGAAATTCTCCAATGGCTTAAAGAGTCTAATTTGGCTAGGTGAGACTGAGATGACCCTCCTAGGAAATGTAGGCATTGCTTAATGACATTGAGAGAGGCTTTAAGTGATTTTTGTGGAGAGAACACTCATTTCATTGATTTAGTAAATATGAGTATATGCTTACTTCTCAATGTTCCAAATGCTTTTGTTTGCTTTGTGATTTTCATTTTATGTTTTTAAAACCAAACCCTTTTACAACTCACTTTCCATATTTTAGCGCTTTTTTTTTTTTGCTTTCGATCATTAACTAGTACACTTTCCCCATGGATTCGACACCCGAGGAATACTCCAAGGGTGTTATTACAACATCGATTCTCGTGCACTTGTGAGAACCCGATCAAGTTTTTAGTGTTGTTGCCTAGGAACAGTGTTCTTGTTGTGGTTGTTTTTATTTTTGTTTTGTTTACTTATTTGCTTGTTTCTTTTGCACTTGTAGGTATTTATGCTTTTGAGACACACTAGAAGTTTCAAAAATCAAGAAGTGGCTCCTTTGATTCCGAAGATAGAAAGGGTTTTGAGAGCAAATCTGGCTAACCAAAGAAGAGCAAGGATAGAGGGTTACCTAGACCTCAAGATAACGTTAAGGATACTAGACTTGAGCAACCTCAAGGAGGAGTTGTTGGGAACCAATTACCGGGTTGGATGAATATGATGGAGATCCAAAGACTGTTAATTGGAGCATCCCCTTCATGTATAAGGCTAAGCCCGATGACATGAAACTATGAATTTAGGAGCATCCATTTTAGTATGCTACCATCTTTAATGGGTTGCCATCGAAGGATCCACTCACATTCTTGAGGGAGTTCTATACAACCATCTAGACCTTCCCTCTTAATGGTTTGACCGAATATGAGCTAAGGATGAGGTGTTTTCCATACACACTGAAGGATAAAGCAAATATGTGGTTGATCAACTTATCGGAACAGTCACTTGGCACTTGGGAGGCGATATATGAGAAGTTCATGATGAAATACTACTCTCCTCAAAAGACGGTGAAGTTGAGAAGCAATATTTTCTCATTTTCACAATTGGAGGGCAAACCGTTTCATGAGGCATGGGAGCACTTCAAGTTACTATTGAGTCAATGCCCACATCATCAATTTTGTTTGGCATTATTAACTCACTTCTTTTATGATGGGTTGACAATGCATGGCCAAACATTGGTGGACACCACTTCGGGTGGTTATTTTGGAGAGAAGATAGTCGAGGAGGTGTATGACATTTAAGAGGTGTTGGCAACAAATTCACAACAAAAAGCCTTTAGGAGAAGAAGAAGAGCGGGAATGCATGAGGTAAATGTTCCTTCCCTTGACTTGGTTTCTCAATTGGATGAAATGTCGAAGAAGGTGAACTTGTTGTTGCAAAAACAAAATTTGACTAGGGATATATGTTCTTATTGTGGTGTTTTGGGGCATGATGAATTGCATTATGGATTGAAATTTGGTGGAGGCGTTGGATGTGATGGAGTGAATTTTGTGGGGGGATTCCTACATTCTCAACCTAAGAATGACCCATATTTAGACACCTTTAATCTGGGTAGGAGAAACCACTCAAATTTTTCATGGAGGGACCTAAACGCCAACCAAAATTTTTCACAACCTAGACCAAATGGACCTTCCTGTTACCAACCTAGACCACCACTACCTTTCCAACAAAACCAACCTTAACCACCACCCCCATAAACTAACCAAGACAAAAGGCTACCTTTGGAGGACATGTTCATGCAATTTATGTCTAAGATGAATGCTACAGATGCCAAGGTGGACCAAGTCATTCAAGCTCAACAAGTCAATATGCAAAATCTTATAAGCAAGTGGGCCAAATAGCCAAGACTATTTCAGATAGAGAAAAGGAAAAGTTGTCTAACACGTCCTAAGTGAACCACAAAGATAGTGTCATGGCTATTACTTTGAGAAGTGGAAAAGAGCTTGAGGAGCTAAGTATGGGGGAGGTAGCTAGGAAACCGAAGGGGAAGGAAATTATGATGGAAAATCCTGATAGTGGTGTGGAAGTTGAGGGAGAAAAAGTAGAACATAAAGAGCCCTATTCCGACCAAAATGATGAGGTGAAACCTATGTGCCTCCTCTTCCATTCCCTCAACGATTAAAGGAAGCTAATGTGCCCTCAATCCCATTTCCTCTACGTTTGAAGTCCCACACCCAAGCCAAAGAATTTGAGAATTTCTTGAAAATCTTCAAAATGTTAGAATTGAACATACCTTTCTTAGAGGTCATTTCCCAAATGCCAAATTATGCTAAGTTTTTGAAGAAGCTTATGGCTAATAAGAACCGGTTGGAAGAGTATGCTATTGTGGCACTTACCATGGAGTGTAGTGCAATTTTATTGAACAAATACCCTTCAAAGATCAAGGGTCTGTGGAGCTTTATCATTCCTTGTACATTTGGTAAATTGGAAAATGTGGATTCTTTATGTGATTTGGGTGCTTCGGTCAACTTAATGCCCTCATCCATATATAAGAATCTAGGGATTGGAGAGCTAACACCTACAACTGTCAAACTCCAACTTGTGGATCGCTCAATCAAGCAACCACTTGGAGTTGTAGAGAACATTTTGGTAAAAATAGGTAAGTTCTTATTTCCCACCGATTTTTATGTTTTAGATATAGATGATGCTTGTGACATCCCCATCATACTTGGGAGACCTTTCTTGGCAACCAGTGGGTTGTGTATTGATTTGACTAAGGGGAGCATACTTTTTAGAGTAGGAAAGGAAATCGAAGAGTTTCATGTTTCTAAGCATATGCATTCTCAATTGTTTAAACATGATGAAACTAAGTGCATGTTTTAGAGACACATTACATGGTATCTAAACCTCCACCATTGAACCCTTTGAGTGACACCAAAAGTGAGGAACAACCTAGAGAGAAACCACTAGTGTGTACAAAGGAAGTCGAGCTTGGAGAAGAACCTAATGCAAAAGAAAGGGTAGATAAGGAGGGGGTTGAGATCGAAATTGAGAAGCCAAAAGGCAAAGAGAGTGAGTTTGTTGAGGGTCAACATGTTTATTATTTTCCACAAAAGAATCATTCAATGTGTGGTCCTTTTATGATTTCAAAAGTGCATTCATTCGGTCCTGCAGACATCATTTTGCATGATCATAAATCAATCACGGTTTATAGGAAACGATTGAGACCTTTGAAGGGATCCACAATTAAGACTATTTGGTGCCCCAAATAGTTCCTTTGCAGACGTTTAGAATGATGTTAAACTACCTTTTGTCCACAATGACGTTAAATTATGGTTATCTTGCATTTGCATATAGTATATGCTTTAATTTTAGTTTGCATCATAGGATAGAAGCACGTTTATGATTTTGTTTTGCATGTTTTTGTCAAAATTGGTGTGAGAGGTTATTCTTTTTATGCATAAATATCACGACCCATTGCGGGCACATGACCGGTGTACGAGGCGAACCGTTTAAGGAAGCCCAACCCTTCTCGTACAAGCCTCAAAGATACAAACTTAAAACTACCCCAAATTGTTTATTGAAGATTTAATAAACATATTTAAAAAAATTCATTTTATAATTAAAACGAAAATATATAAATATCAAAAGAAAAATTTTGTAATAATGTTTTAAATAAAATATGGTTATCAAAAATAGTCAAATACAACCATAACCCATATATACCCGATGTGGAGTGTCTAACAAAATATATAAACCAAGGCCCGAACAAAAGGGCATCACTAACCAAAAATGCCTCACTGGTACCGAAGATGCGGAACGGTTGTCGAAGCCAAAATCTGAATACCTGTGAAATAGAACAACAGTAGATAGAGAAATAATAGGGGGTCAAACCCAGTGAGCAAAAACACTTCAGACCACCTCATACGTGACTCATAAAGACTGTTTTAAAAACAGTTCAAAGATACCACATGCAAGTATAAGTGAATATATATATATATATACACGCTAATACATAGTAGTGTTCAAACATCATTTTCGAAAACATTCGCAATAAAAACAAACAACAGGCACGAATTTGTATCAAATCAATTTCAGATTTAAAACATGATTTCAGAGTCAAA
The DNA here is from genome assembly GCA_948243855.1 of Flueggea neowawraea. NCBI lineage: Eukaryota > Viridiplantae > Streptophyta > Magnoliopsida > Malpighiales > Phyllanthaceae > Flueggea > Flueggea neowawraea. Next base: position 10,405 of record CAODLS010793894.1, on the reverse strand, counting down.
ACATATATCAAATACATGAGACCAAAGCAAATGTGTGCATCTGGCACTAAGAATAAGTGATGTGGACTCCACCACAAATCAATATCAAATCATGTGTTGGATCAGAACACATGGCTACTGGCATCCCTGGTAGTTAGGATTTCTAAAAGTTTTGGTATACCAAAGGTCACGTTTTACCCCCGTAACAGATGAGTCTCATATCAGAAAACCAAAGCATAATATTGCATAGTATGAAAACAAGCATGCAAGTCAGCATCAAATCAAAGATATATATAATACATATATATCAGTTTCAAAACATAGTATTGATTATTAACATATAACCAGTTTATTAATTAATCAATCCTCATATTAGTACATATTCAAGATAATATGTCCAGCACAACCTATGTGTCTGAAACTGTTATCCACTCATATAGAAATCTAAGCACAATCACTAGTCAAGGCCCACTCGTTGGTGGCTGGTCTCGCGGGCAAGAATAAGAAGCTGAATAAACAAATATATATATATATATATATCAGAGACAAATCGAAATGTGGTATTGTGGCAATACCAAATGCATGATATGAATTTGCAAATGCGGACTCTCAAAGATCCAAAAAATCCATATCGAATGATAATCTATCACTCTGGATCCAAAATCCAAAATCTACATAAAATTACAGTTTGGTCCCCGACCAATGTTAAATTATGTTTTAGTCCGCGAGACTTGACAAATTACAAAACAGTCCTCAAAGTAAACAGGGATTGCTAACTAGCCCTCTAAGTATCAAAAATTACACAATTTGGTCCTTTAGAACCATGGATAACTCGAGTTAGCCAAAGTGCTTACTCGAGCAAGTGACATTCCCAAATTTTCTAGAATTTGACCAGCTCAATTCAATCGACAAAAATGGAAACCAATCACCCATATTGCCTCTAAACAACCCCCTGAACACAAATCTATGGTCAAAACCATCAAAACAACTTGAAATAACCCAAAATCAACCTAAACATAATTGATTCAAACCCATTTAAAACCATCCTTGATTCCTATGAATTTAGGCTATCTCTAGGTGATTCTATACTCCCAATAACACGATATAGGAACCCCTAACAACCATTCTTACCGAAACAACACAAATACGAACCTATGAACAATTCTTTAAAACCTTAATATGAACATTCTTGCAAGAATGAGGAAAATGGAGTAAAGAAGAGTTTGGGAGCTTAATCTTACCTTAAAGAATGATTAGAAATGATAGGGAACCAATGAGAATGACTTCTGGATGGAATGAGAGTGATTTGAATGAGAAATGAGGGAATGAGGTCAAAAGAATCGGGTGAGGTATATATATAGACCCCTGCCTTTACTCGAGTTAAAAAAAGCCTTACTCGAGTTATGCATGGCTTACTCGAGTAGCAGCTTTTGATAACTCGAGTTGAGCTACCCAGAAGCATGGCTTACTGGAGTAACCAAATGGCTTACTCGAGTAATACACACCTCATCTTACTCGAGTTATCTCCACAACTAACTCGAGTTATCCGTGGGTCATCTTACTCGAGTTACACCTTAAGGCTTACTGGAGTAATCCCACTAAAAACCATAAATCACCCACTCAACACTCCAACAACCTATATCAAAATGGAACTGAACGGAACATTACAGGGAATCCGATTAGAATCTGACGGGGTATTACAATACATGTTATACCTCTCACTAATTCTAGCATGTATATATTTCGTGTCCCTTAACTTTTGTGGTTTCATGCAAACGATGGATTCATGCACTCAAGGCAAAACAAATAGCGAGCAAGCGACAATTGGAGAGGCTTTCTAAATCCTATCCTTTTACTTTATACTTTATTTTTCAATGGAACTTGTCCTCGTATTCTTTGTGATTTTTAGGTTGATTCGGATTTATATTTTTTAACATTGAAGACAATGTCCATACTAAGTGTGGGGGAGGGACTATTGATTGATTCTTTTGGTTAATCTGTGTTTATATGCTTTGTTTTGCTCATTTTTGTCAAAAATGCTTAACATTTTTGCTTGAATTGTGCTTAATTTTTTTAGAATGCATCAAATTGTAAAGAATAGGATTTTGATTGAATTGGTTGGAGGATTTTTGTAGTGTGTTAGTATGCTTTTAACATGATTAATTGAGGAATGCATGCTTTTTGTTGAAATTTGTTTTTGTAATTTGGCATTTTTAGGTTTCAAGGTTGAGAGTTTCTTTATCAACTACTTTAGTTTATATGTGGGGGCATAAAAGAGGTTTTCAAGCTTGTTGCTAGACTGTTTTTGAGAGAATATGCTTAAATGTTTGAATTGTATTTGAAAACTTTGGAGTAGACTTGGCTTTGAATTAAATGAAATGTGCTTAGTTTTGAATGCATGAAATGGTAAAATCTCTCTCTTTGAGGGTGAACCTAAACAAGGACAAGTGCATGGGGTTCCAACTTTTGGTGAAAAATGTTAGTACACCCGAGGAATCACAAATAAGTGTTTTTAAATAGGGACCTTTAATTCACTGACTATTTGTAGCACTCAAAATAAGATAGAAGTGATCATTAGGATATTGCAAAAGAGAAAAAGAAGAAAAAAAAAAAAAAAGAAACACTTATGAATGAAAAGTGGGTGAATAAGGCCAAGTTTACTCCAAAAACAAAGGAAATTGTGTTTAAACCTAGCAATAGGGGAGATAAGCCCGATAGATGCCAATGGATTAGGGATTTGATGGATAAACTCTCAAAATTGCAACTTTTTAATGCGAATGTTTAATATTTTGTAAATGTTGAATAGCATTGTGTTTCCTCTCTTGATCATTTTACTTGCATACTTGCATAGTTAATTATTCTCTTACCTCTTTGTTTTGAATTGTATTCTTTCCCCGGGTTTGGAATTGATTTGCTTAGGGACAAACAATGAGTAAGTGTGGGAGAATTTGATGTATGCTAAATTTACATATTAATTCAAGCATAAATAGATAGCATTTTGGCCCTAAATGTACTCAATTGTCCACAAATTTATACTCTTTTCATGTTTTGTGTAGGTTGATGAGGAATGCATGAAATGAGAGTAAAAAGAGAAGAAAAGGGCATGGAAAATATGTTTTTAAAGTTGCAATATCAATGGAAGAAAGCGCAAGAAAAATCAGCTCAAAGGGAGAAATTTTTGTCGCCATGCTGAAGGAGTGCATTCTGGGCAATAGCAAGCCACAGTAATGGAGCTGACCGTGGCCTCCTGAAGAGAGAGACAAGTGTGCCGAAAAGGGGACCAAAGCACACATCATAGGCATTTTGGGAGATTGTTGCTAGGGTTTTGGGGGAACAAAAAGAGTATAAATACACATCTTCCACACCATTTTAAGCATCTCTTAACAACCACACTTCACCACCAAAGCTTGAAGAGAAAGAAAGAGGATTCAAGAGGAGGAAGAAAAGGGGTTCATTGAAGAGACCTATGGTCTTGGAAAGGAAACCCCCTCATCTTTTACTTTCCATTTCTCATTTTATTTTTTGGTGTTGGTTTTCCTCTAAGGTTAGTGCTTATTTTTATTTTCTTTAAAAAATGGTAGTCTAAGGTTTAAGTTTGGATGTTAAGTTGTAAGTTTTGGTGAATATTTGCTTATTAATGAATGGGTCTTGTGTTTTATGTTCAATATTTGAAGATTGCTTAATGAGTATTGTGATTTATGTTCTTTAATTGATTTTTGCCCTTGGATTGGTATTAATGGCTTGTTTTAATTGACTATTATTAAGCTTGATCACTTGATGGTAGTTGTGATAAACCTAGTTGATGGATTGAGAGATGAATGCTAGGTGAGATCTACAAGCATTAAACTTATATGATTTAGGATAGACATATTCTATGCATGTGAGATGTTCGATGAAATTCTTCAATGGCTTAAAGAGTCTAATTTGGTTATGTGAGGCCAAAAGGATCCTCCTAGGAAATGTAGGCATTGCTTAAATGACCTTGAGAGAGGCTTTAAGTGATTTTTGTGGAGAGAACACTAAATCCCAAACACCCATTTCATTGATTTAGTAAATAGGAGTATTTGCTTGCTTCTCAATGTTCCAAATGCTTTTGTTTGATTTTTGATTTTCATTTTATATTTTTAAAACCAAACCCTTTACAACTCAATTTCCATATTTCATCACTTTCTTTTGCTTTCCATCATTAACTAGTACACATTCCATGTGGATTCGACACTCGAGGAATACTCCAAGGGTTTTATTATTACATCGATTCTCGTGCACTTGCGTGAATTCGATCATTGAATTTGAAGAGATTGTTTCACCAGTGTTCAAGATGTCTTCTATCCGAGTTATTATGGGTTTGGCTATTAGTCTTGATTTAGAGATTGAGCAGATGGATGTCAAGTTGGTTTTCCTTCATGGTGATTTGGAGGAAAAAATTTATATGGAACAACTTGAAGGGTTTGTTGTGAAAGGCAGAGAAGATTATGTGTGCAAGCTGAAGAAGAGCTTGTATGGCTTGCAACAGGCACCGAGACAATGATTTAAGAAGTTTGAGTCTGTCATGCTATAAGAAGACTACTTCAAATCATTGTGTTTTTGTGCAGAGGTTTTTTGATAATGACATGTCATTCTATTACTTTATATTGATTATATGCTTATTGTAGGTTCCATTGCATCCAGAATTGACAGTTTGAAGAACGGGTTGAGTAATTCCTTTGCAATGAAAGATTTATGGCCAGTAAAGCATATTCTTGTGATGAGAATTATCCAGGATAGGAAATGTAAGAAATTAAGGATTTCTCAAAAAAAAATATTGAGAAGGTACTTCAGCGGTTCAATCAACATGGATAAGGCAAAAGCTGTAAGTACACCCCTTGCTACATCCTTCAGATTGAGCTTTGATCAATCTCCTTCTATTGAACAAGATAAGAAATACATGCAAAAGGTTCCTTATGCATTTGTGGTTGGAAGTTTGATGTATGCAATGGTTTGCATTAGGCCCGATATAGCTAATGCAGTTGGCACTGTGAGTAGATTGTTGTCTAATCTAGAAAAGAGGCAATGGGAGGAAGTCAAGTGGATTTTGAGATATTTTCGAGGCACTTCTAGTGTGAAACTTTGCTTTAGGAATGAAAAGCCTATTGTTATTGATTATACTAATTCAAATTGTGCTGGAGATGTAGATTCGAGAAAACCTACTTTTGGGTATTTGATTTGTAATATCCTGAATTTTTGACAATTTATTTTTGTTAATTTTCCTATTTAATTTGGAAAATAATATGAAATATTTGGTATTTTTGGATTAATTTTGGTTATTTTCTAATTAATTTGAAAAATAATTTTTAATGTTGGAAAATTAAATTTTGTGTTTTAAATATTAATTGGGTGATTAATAAAGTTTGGAAGTAATTAAGTTGAAATTGGTGGATAATTGAAACAAAAATCGGATCAAAATATAAAGGGGGCGACTGGGCGTTTATTTGTTTAAAGCAAGCTACACGTCGTTGTATCCCCAGAAACTGTCGTCCGTTTAAATGTTTGATCGTTCGCGAGTGTGTGAGTTGATTCTGCGAGACAAACGACAAGCCGTTCCGTGAAGGCTTGCTGTCGTCGACGGGGCGCGAATGTCATCCAGAAATCACTATGCTGTCACTTACGCGAGAACGTCGTCGTTTATTGTTTTGCTTTCTTTCAAATCACCGCCCAGCCACCGCCCATCTCTGATTTTTTCATGATTTTGCACGCCGATTCCACCGCCCTTATCAACTTATTTTCTTCTCTTTCTTTTTCATTTCTTCACTTAAACATATCCTCTTCAGTGCCTCTCCATTTCCGAGCTTCATTTCCTTCAAATAAGTTAAATATTGGCTGTTCATTCCTCTTTCATTTTCTGTTACAATACCAAGTTTTTACTCTGTTTTGCATTTACGATTGTTGGACATTTCTGGGTTCTTTTGAGGACTGTAGGCTTGGTTTTTGGGGAGCTTTTCAGTGAGGATTTGATTTTTTTTTTAGTGGGGTTTTTATAGATTAAAATGGTAGAACATTAGACTAGGAAAATGGTGGTGTTTGGATTGGTTCCTTGAAGTTGTTTTGTTGGTTAATCCAAATGTGTGGACTGTGTTGTGGCCTTGGAGTTTCTGGAACGAAAGAGGAAATGAAGTTCATGAGTTTGTGGACTGTTGAAGATGAGGGAAACGTGTTTTTATTGGAAAACAAGTTAGTGTTTACGGGTTTAATTAATTAAGGGACTGTTTGGTGTGTTTTGAGGATAAAAGAACCAAAACTGAATTGTGAAATTCTTGATATATTTTTAGGGACTGAAAATGATATTTTACATGCCCACCAATTTGTAAATTTTAGAAGTATTGTCTAAATTTGTAATTTTAAGAACTTAGAGTTCAATTTGTAATTTTAGAAAATTGGAGGATTTAAATATAATTTAAATTACTTGGAGGAATTAGTTATTTATTCTAAAAATTTTAGGGACTAACTCATAATTTGCCAAGTCTCAGGAGACTAAAATGTAATTTTACATTGGTCAGGAACCAAACTGTAATTTTACGTAGATTTTGAATTTTGGATTAAGAATGATAGAATATAATTCGAAATATATTTTTGGAGATCTTTTGAGGGTCCGAGTTTGCATTTGCATTGCATAGCATTTGGTAGAGCCACAGTACCACATTTCGATTTGTCTACGATATATCTGTTGATATATATTTGTTTGTTCAAAGTCTTGCTCCTGTCAGTGAAATCAGCCACCGACGAGTGGGGCTTGACTAACGTGTGTGCTTGGATTTCCAGGTGAGTGAATAGCAGCTTCAGACACATAGGCTATGTCTTGAAACTACTATTATTTTTGTTATGCTGAACATACTATTTTGAATATAGACTAATTCGAGGATTGACTAATTATTAAACTGTTTATGTGTTTAATAATCAATATTGTGTTTTGAACTGATATATATGTATTATATATCTTTTTTACGAATTTTGATGCTAATCGTGTGTTATGATTTTATACTATGAAATAGTATAATATGATTTGGTTTTCTGATATATGTGTCACTTGTGCTACGGGGTAGTAGTAGCCTTTGGTATACAAATGATATGAGAAATCCCAGTTACCAGGGATGTCGGTAAGCATGTGTTCTGATCCAACACAGGATGTGCTAGTGATTAGTGGCGGAGTCCACATCACACATGTTATAGTGCCAGATGCACACATTTGATATGGTCTCATATTTACGATATATGCTTTGACTCTAAAATGTCTTCGATACGTTTTTCGTGCCTGCTGTTTGCTTTGATTGCGAACGTTTTGAAAAATGATTTTCGAACGCTACTACGTATTAGCAGGCACGAAAATATATATATATATTTTTTTTTTTTGTATACCTATATTGCATGTGGTAGTTTTTGAATTGTTTTCAAAACAGTCTTTGTGAGGCATGTATGAGGCGGTCTGGAGTGTTATTTCTCACTGGGCCCTAACCCCTTTATTTTCTATCTATGTTGATTTTTGTATCTCAGGTTCACAGATTTTGGCTTCGGCATCCATTCCGCACTTTTGCTTACCAGTGAGGTATTTGTTGGTTAGTGATGTCATTTTTGTCAGGGCTCTTCTTTTGTATTGTTAGAGCTCCACACCAATATGCTGTTGGGTTACAGGATTGCCACTTTGGTTTTTGATTATGTCTATACTGATGTTATTTTGATATATGTAATTAGATATATGTACATTTGATTTCATATAAACCTATTTTATATCTTGTACGTTTTTTGGATAACTAAATGTTTTAATAAATATTTTGATAATTAAATAATTCAGATAGTATGTTTTGATCTTTGGAGGCTTGTGCAAGATGGGTCGGACTCTCATAGACGGTTCGCCTCGTACGCTGGTCTCGACTCGATTTTGGGTCGTGACATGATTACTTTTGCAGGGGAGTTGTGGCATGGCAGTCAAGACTACAAAAGTGTGTTGCCTTGTCCACTACTGTGGTTGAGTTTATTTTTACTACAGAAGCTAGCAAAGAGTTGCTTTGGATGAAGAAGTTCATTAATGAGCTTGGTTTCACTCAAAAGAGCTATGTGTTGTTTTGTGATGGTCAAAGTGTTATTCACCTTAGTAAGAATCCTACTTTTCATGGTTGATCCAAACATATTGATTGAGATATCGTTGGATTTGTGAAGCTTTGGATTCTAAGCAATTTGAACTTGAAAAGATCCACGCTGATGATAGTGGATCTGATATGTGTACTAAGACACTACCTAAATTGAAGTTTGAAGTATGTCGTTTGGTTAATGGTTTGGAAAACTTCTCCACATAGTCGGGAGGGGAGAATTGTTGGGTTTTTTGGTCCCTTCTTATGTGGAGAAAGACCAAATTTTTAGAGGCTCATTTTTGGTAAGCTCATTAGGGCTTACTCATATTTTTCCAGTAGCCACATGTGTTAGTGTGTCATATGTGCAACCACTAGAGGAAAACAAAAGAGAGAGATTCATGTTAAAGGTATCAGCACGTCCAGCCTTTCCTAATCGACATTCGGAGGTTCATTTGTGTTCTGATCATTCTAATTTTGGTTGAGCTAGTTCGTCTCTATGTGTTCTTTAATCTGAACGGTGGAGATCGGATTTTAACTTGGATATATTTATATATATATTTATAATTTTCAACAAATCTTGTTGATATTTATATTTATTAAATTTAATTACGTGACTCAAAAGAATCGGTAATTCGCTATTCATTGACAACCCTTCAATATATTTTAGCTTTGAATATATTTTATGCCTATTCTACTTCCTTCTGTGAATTTTTTTTGTCAAAAAATATGAATTTGTGTCTTATCCAAAACACTTATGAGAAGAGAAGAATTGTCAAATAGTACTATTCCATCCCTTGCAAATGCAAGAAAATTAAACACACGCGAAAGTAAACCACCAATTTGACTAACATCTTTCTAGTACATCTTCATGTGAATAGTCACACTCACGCCATGGTCGTGTTATGTTTTCCTCCATTTTACTCATTAATTAGATGATCAGTCGTATTGTTCCAGAAAATTTTCAGTGTCAACATTTCGGATAATGAATAAAATTCTGGTACAAAATTGTTGACTTCAGTAAGGATCAAGTTTCAATTCGTATACAAACACAAAAATTTGTCCTTCATTATAGTTAGGCACAAATTTTAATTTCTACTTAATTATTAGATGCGTCCGGGTGTACACAGGCCAAGCTTTTCTTCAATGGCTCGATATATATTTGATTTGTTAAGAAACTATTTGCAAATAGATTAAAGTTGTCAAAAAAAATAAAAGATTAAAATTAAGTTTAAATTTAACTTTAGTGCTCGATTTATTAAAAAATAAATAAATTTGAAGAATACATTTTTTTTTCACTAAAGCTTGATAATAGCATTTCACCCGTTAAAAACTGTACATAAATCCCAATCGCAACTAGGTTGTAAAACCGTGAAACCAGACCAAGTGTTTTTTAAAAAATATTAATATTCTAAACCATTAAGTTTTGGGTCCAAATACACAATTACACCCACATAAAAAATAGACAAAAAGAGAAGAAAATACAAAAAAATTTAACATGATTTGGTCGTTCAATAAACTTAAGTCAACAACTCCACTAAAATAAATATTACAATTTTTTCACGGACAAAATTATTAAAGTGCATATTACACAAACTGTCATATTTTCGGGTCACACTTTTTTAAAATAACATTAGATATTTCAATTCTACAGAAATGTTAATTTTTATGTTTGATTTTTAAAAATGTCACAGGTTTGAAACTAAGATTTAAAAATGTCACATTAGATATTTCCTATGCATGTTACGTTTCGCCTTTTACTTGGTTCTTTGCTCTTCCCCTTTGGCCTTATCTCGGCCCATTGGGCGAGCCTCTTGGGTTGACTCTCCTTCGACACTAGGATTGGAGGCGTTGAGATCGAAGGAGCCGGAGCTAGTGTAGCCGTCTTGGGCGTTCACCTTGGTTCTTTTTGGACTAGCCTCGGGGTTCATGGGCAATGCTTCCCTCCATTTCGGATGATCACGTAAAATTTTCCAAACGTCATCGTGGAGGAAATGAGTTTTCGCCTCAACCAAGTAGATAGCTCGTGCTCGCTCCATAATCATGTCGTTGCTCCAACCGTTATGATAAGTTGAAGCAACGTTGTTGTAGATGCCGTTAAATAAGGTGACAATTTTGTTGAGTGTGTGCCACCTATTTTTAATGGTCTTCCCATAACGTTGTTCTCTTGCCTCCATCCCGTGGTTGAAGCGTGCAGCCACCCGCTTCCAAAAAGAGTTGGTGTTTTGGTTGTTGGATATTATGGGGTCTTCGGAAATAGCAATCTAACACTTAGCCAACTTGACGTCGTGTGGAAGGATCCACTTTTTGTACTTGGCACCGACATCGGG
>CAODLS010793768.1:0-10044 GCA_948243855.1 Flueggea neowawraea | reverse complement strand
TATTAACAAGGGTGACAATCCTATCTTGATCACAAACCATACTCAAATGTTTGGTGATGCAACCTAACTTTCACCTTTTTAGCAGCCCTAATCCGGTTGCGTGGAGTGGGATCTAAGTTACATGACTAGACATTAACATCCTATGGTGATCTCAAGTCAAAGGACTAGTTACACCATCTTTATTGTTGAGAGTTCTCAATTGACACTCAAGTAATCTATCATGTGGTCTCTCAACAACGGGTCAGTTCAACACCCACGTTAACGCTTACTATGCGCCTACATGTTTGACCCAGATATCACATAGTTTCTTCCCATGAGGAAATGAAACCAACCAAACCATGTAATAGTCTTGTTGATTGTCGACGCCCAATACCGACGATCCTTGACTATGGAAATTTAGATATAGTGTTCAATTCTCAACGTGTTTTCTACCGTTTAAGGCACACAATATGCGAACCTACTATATCATAACATCGTTTCATTGATCTAATCATACCAACCAAAATGATTCTAATATCATATTAATTAGCGAGACAAAAACATGCATGTTATATTTTGTTGCTACTTATGCGGTGCCTTTAATGGTTTGCTCTTAGGTCACCTACACTAACAATCTTTTATGAACAATCTAATTTATGCAGTGAGGTCAGTTAAAGTTTAATTCTACTAGAAGACGGGTTCGTCCATGGATGGGTTATGGGTGGAACTCAAACATGAATTGGTTAAGTATCAATTGGACTGGTTATCAAATCGGTTTTGGTTAACCCATTCAGGTTTGGTTAGGGTTTGGATCTCTGAATGTTTCATAGAACTTGGTCAGTACAAATACTTTAAGAAATCCTAATTCAGAATTTAAGAAACAAAAGAACAGAAACACTCTCCCCCCCTCCCTCTTTCTCTCTCTCTCTCTCTCAAGCCGTTGGCCTTGAAGGCCAATGGAGGAAGACTCTGATTTCCTTGGACACGAATCAAATATTGTTTTGTAGTTCTTAGGTTTTGGATACATGCCTTGTTCTTGTCATTCAAATGTATGTGGTTTGTAGCGACTAGCAACAAATTGTATGCTCATGCATTCGCTTGTGTCCTTTCACTATGCGTATCAAGGTAGGATTTTGATCCTTGTATTTGATTATTAGTTAATGATATTTGTCATCTCTTTGTTGAACCAAAGGTGGTTCATATTTGATTCCCTTTATGTTTTGATTAATGAACAAAAGTTAGTAAGAGTTTTTTAAAGAAAGAAAATAAATGCAGTATAAAAAATGATAAAGAAAAGTGAAGAAAATCATGATGGCATGTCCAAGAGTCGACCCATGATGCTTGGGAGTCGAATGATCCATGAATAAATCATTTGAAGATGTTTCACAGCTTGAGTAGTCGACTAACACAGTTGGAGAGTCGATTGACAGACAAACAGAACCAACACAAAAGGTTGGTAGTCGACTAATGAAGGCACGAGTCGACTAATGGAGGTAGTCTACCAGTGGAGATGGGTAGTCGACCCATGAAGATCATGATTGCTCAATTTGACTTGAAACGACATTCACATGGTTTCCCATTCATACACTTCAAATAAAATGGTCATTTAATAGATATATATCTTCGGTAGTTAAGCCATAGATATTGTTAGTTGACTAACACTATTAACAAAAGTGAAAATTGAAGTTGGTACTCGACTAATGAGCATAATGGTCAACTAACACAACATACATAAGTGAAAATTGACTTCGGTAGTCGACTAATGAACTTTGGTAGTCGACTAATGAAAGCTGTGAACTTCAAAATATCAACTTGATTGATTTCCAAAGGGTCTTTACGCTATTCCAGCGTTTCAATCAACTTAAAGAGTGTCTCAAACATTATAAATAGAGGCTTGAAGGACATAATAAAACACCTAACTCTTTGCTATATCAATTCTTCATTTGGTGCTAAAACATTAGTTTTGTTGTGGGTATTCTTGCTTCATTCACTTACACCAAAATCCAACTACTTTGATAGTCATTTGTAATCCTTGTAAGAGTTCTGTAAACACACTTGTGTGAGTTAGAGAAGTGCACTCAAGAAGTGATTGCATAGTTTCCGCTTGGTTTATAGTTGAACCAAAATCAACTAGTTATAAGGGTTAAGTTCCCACTTAGCTTGAAAGTGGTTGTTTTAAGGAAGAGCCTTGGTGGCTAGTATAGTGGAACTCAAGTTAGGAGCTTGAAGAGTGGATGTAGGCACTGAGAATTGGTCGAACCATTATAAAATAGTGTTTGATATTTCTCTTCTCTTTTCATTTATTTGAGCTTGTTTTCATTAGTGCGCGCGCACACACACTCGCTCTTATTACTAACAATTTATTTAAGTGTTCTATTTTGTAACAAAGGGAAAAAAATACCCAATCACTCTATTCACCCCTTCTAGAGTGATTATTGTGTCTTCAATTGGTATCAGAGAGGGTCTCTTGCGCAAAAGATTCACCTCATTGAGAAAAGATCTGAAATGGCTTTACATGTAGGAACCTACATTGAAGGAAATGCTCTCAATCGACCTCCTTTGTTCAATAGGTTGAACTTCATATCTTAGAGGAAAATAATGTCTATATTCATCCAATCCTATGTCATAAAGATTCAAAAGATCATTGTTCTAGGTCCCAAAATTCCAAAGAAGGAAGATGGTCACTCAAAGAGTACAAGGATTTTGATGATGAAAATTGAAAGAAAATCCATATTAATTCCAAGGAAACTCAACTCTTGTATTGTTCCTTGAATCATGAAAAGCACAATAAAATTTCTTCATGTGAAAATGCCAAGGAGATTTGAAAAATGCTTGAGGTTACTCATGCAGGAGCAACATGCCAAGGAGATTTGAAAAATGCTTGAGATTACTCATGTAGGCACAACCCAAGTCAAGAAAACTAAAATGAACATGCTTCTATATGACTATGAGTTGTTCACTATAAAGGATGGAGAAAGCATCACTAATATGCTTGATTGTTTTGCAAAAATCACTAATGGTTTTGCCTCTCTTGGTAGACCAATATCTAGTAGTGAAAAGGTGAAGAAAATATTATGCTATTTGCCTACAAAATGGGATGCAACGGTTACAACCATCATGGAGTCCAAAGATTTGAACACTATGAAGTTTATTGCTCTTATCGGCTCTCTTATTAACTATGAAATTGTATTGAAGACAAGAAGTTCCAAAGCCAAACCAAAGAGAAAAACCTGGCCTATAAAGCCAAAGAAATGACTAGTGAAGAAGAAGATAGTGAAGAAGATGAAGATGAGGAAATGGCTTATTATGCCAAAAATTTCAAGAAATACAAGTCTCTCATTCAAAAAGGAAAGAAGGAAATCAAAAAACCCTGTGGAACCAATGGTAGTTCACATTTAGATCCACCTATGTTTTGACGATGAACAAATATTGGTAAATTAGCTACCCAAAAGACAAACTAAACAATGCTGCCAAAAGATGAAAATATTTGAGGAAAAATGATGTTACTCGAGTAAGCTTCAAAGTTACTCGAGTAAGTTGCGTGCCAAGAGGAATTGGTTTCCACGTTTCACTCGACTAGAGCCAAATGTTACTCGAGTAAAAACAACTTTACTCGACCAATTCGAAGTGTTACTCGACCAAACATTATGACTAGGATATATGAAGACGAAAGTCACTCGAGTAGAAACCAAACTCACTCGAGCAAGATCAATGTCCAAAATGTCGCTAGTTGATGAAGTTACTCGAGTAGGACTTGAAGTCACTCGAGTAATCGTGGCTCGAAATAGCAATAAAACACCTAGTGGAGAATGGTACTTGAGTAGACCTATTGATCACTCGAGTAAGTGCAAGCTTCAAAAGATCCAAAATTGAGACAAACCAGAGTTACTCGAGTAAAGTTTTTCTTACTTGAGTAAGCGTGTTTTCAGATCTGAGAGATTCAATTCAATCAAGCCCAAGAAGGGAAGAAATCAATGCATAATGGTCACAAAATATCGATCACTCGAGTAGATATTAATCCTACTCGAGTAAGTTAAGGCTGGATACAAAACTGGAGCATCAACGAGGGAGTTACTCAAGTAGTTTCTCTAGCCGTTGTGACTCAAAAACTGAAAAGGAAAGAAAATCAAGATTGATTTCACACTCTAACGAGCATATTTTGAGTCACAACGGCTAGAGAAAGATGAGGGAGTATAAATAGACTTCCAGAGCAATCAAGAAAGACATAACAATGACCTATAAACAGATTGCAACCCGAATTAGAGCCTTGTTAATTGTTCTTAGTGATTCAAGTTTAGTTGTGCCTATTTCCTATTTTTAATTACTTGTATCTTTGTTTCAAATCTGTTGGTGAGCGATTTATTATTCATAAACAGAGTGTTAGTAAGTTGGAATCAAGGGTAGATCCTAATCTTGGTTTATTCTTGAATTGGAATCAAGTATTGTAAGAGTTCTCACTTAGCGAGAAAGTGAAGGTGGCTTTAGAGTCGTTGAGCCGAGAATTAACCTCTTTGTAAGGCTTTATTGGATTGAGCCAGAATCAATCATCATTACAGTGAAAAGCCTAAGTGAGACTTAGGTAGTGGATGTAGGCAAGGTTGGTCGAACCATTCTAAATCATTATGTTCATTTTCTCTCTTCTCAACTCTCACAACTCCACAAAAGCAAGAACAAAAATTCTCCAACAAGTGGTATCAGAGCGGTGTCCCATTCAAGAAGGTTTAACAACCTTGAAGAAAAGATCCGCGTCAAGAAAAATGGAGTTCGGTCATTCTTCCGCATTTCAAGTCGGTGCTTCCCTCACTCAACCACCTCTATTTGACGGTTCCAACTACCCCATATGGAAGAATCTTATGATGGTCTTCATCAAGGCTCATGACATTGAGATTTGGAAAGTAATCGTTATTGGCCCCCGTTTTATTAAAAATCAAGATGGATCCTTGAAAAATGAGCAAGAGTATACCAACATCGATTGGAAGAAGAAGAGAATAAATGCTCAATCAATGCAACTCCTCTTGTGTGACTTGACTCTTGAAGAGATTAGAAGAGTTTCAAATTGTAAAAGTGCTCAAGAAATCTGGAAGTCCTTGGAGCTAATTTATGAAGGAACTTCTCAAGTCAAGGAAACCAAGATAAATCTTCTTCAACATGAGTTCGAACTCTTCTCCATCAAAGAAGATGAGACCATCACAAGTTCCCTTGATAGATTTGCAAAAATCATAAAAATGGTTTAGAAGCATTGGGGAAGAAGGTAGAAGAGCATGCCAAAGTGAAGAAGGTGATTCAATCTTTGCCCAAATATTGGGATTCATAAGTCACGACTATTATGGAAACCAAGGATCTCAACACCTTGGACTACAATGCCCTTGTTGTTTCTCTCATAAACTATGAGATCATTCTTCGATCTAGAGAGAAACTCATAAATAAAGAAAAAGCATTGAAGGCTCAAACACATATTCAAAGTGAAATAGAGAGTGGAGAAAAATCAAGCTCGGGAGATGAGGAAGATGAAGAACTGTAGTACTACTCCAAAAATCTCTCCAAATACAAAGTTTGATGAGGTACAAGATAAGGGAAAGAGAAAGGAAGGGAAGAAAGAGAAAGAAAAACAGAAGAGAAAATAACTCTTCTTCAAGTAGTGATGAAGATGATCAACCCACATATTTGTGCGTAACGGTACATTAGGTATTTCTTATTCTCATTTTTTTACTTTCTTTTTTGTGCCCTTTAATTTTCTTTACTATTTTTATTTACATTATTTTTGAGATTATGATAACTTTGTTTTTTCATATGCATGGTTTTGAAATAGAAAGGGGGAGAGAATTTCTTTAATAAATGCATAAATTAATTTTGAAAGGGGGAGTAAAAACTTATTTATTGCTAATTTTTTCTTGATGATTACAAAAATAAGGAGAGGAGCTAAGCTGAATTTGCATAATCATACACTATTTTTGCATGTTTCTAACCTCTTGACAAGGATAGAATCCTTGATCAAATTTGTGTCCTTGATGTAGCATTCAAATTTATGAAGATTTTGTCATCATAAAAAATGGGGAGATTGTGGAACCAATGGTGGTTCACATTTAGATCCACCTATGTTTTGATGATGAACAAATATTGGTAAATTAGCTACCCAAAAGACAAACTAAACAATGCTGCCAAAACATGAAAATATTTAAGGAAAAAGGATGTTACTCGAGTAAGCTTTAAAGTTACTCGAGTAAGTACTGTGCTAGGAGGAATTGGTTTCCAGGTTTCACTCGACTAGAGCCAAATGTTACTCCAGCAAAAACAGCTTTTCTCGACCAATTCGAAGTGTTACTCTACCAAACATTGTGACCAGGATATATGAAGATAGAAGTCACTCGAGTAGAAACCAAACTCACTCGTACAAGATCAATGTCCAAAATGTCGTTGGTTGATGAAGTTACTCGAGTAATCATGGCTCAGAATAGCAATAAAACATCTAATGGAGAATGGTACTCGAGTAGACCCATTGATCACTCGAGTAAGTGCAAGCTTCAGAAGATCTAGAACTGAGACAAACCAGAGTTACTCGAGTAGAGTTTTTCTTACTCGAATAAGCATGTTTTCAGATCTAAGAGATTCAATTCAATCAAGCCCAAGAAGGGAAGAAATCAATGCACAACGGTCACAAAGGATCGATCACTCGAGTAGATATTAATCCTACTCAAGTAAGTCAAGGCTGGATACAACACTGGAGCATCAACGAGGGAGTTACTCGAGTAGACAAGATTGTTACTCGAGTAAGCACTGAAAAGGAAAGAAAATCAAGATTGATTTCACACTCCAACATGCATATTTTGAGTCACAACAATTAGAGAAAGATCAGGGAGCATAAATAGACTTCCTGAGTAATCAAGAAAGACAGAACAACGACCTACAAACAGATTGCAACCTGAATTAGAGTCTTGTTCATTGTTCTTGGTGATACAAGTTTAGTTGTGCCTATTTTCTATTTTTAGTTACTCGAATATTTGTTTCAAATCTGTTGGTGACCGATTTATTGTTCATAAACAGAGTGTTAGTAAGTTGGGATCCAAGGTAGATCCTATGCTTAGTTTATTCTTGAACCAAAATCAAGTATTGTAAGAGTTCTCACTTAGCTAGAAAGTGAAGGTGGCTTTGGATGCATTGAGCCGAGAATCAATCTCTTTGTAAGGTTTTGTTGGATTAAGCTGAATCAATCATCATTATAGTGAAAAGCCTAAGTGAGACTTAGGTAGTTGATGTAGGCAAGGTTGGCCGAACCACTCTAAATCATTGTGTTCATTTTCTCTCTTCTCAACTCTCACAACTCCACAAAAGCAAGACCAAAAATTCTCCAACAAACCATTCGAGGAGGATTCTATGAAGTTTTTAAGGAAAACAAAATGAAGACTTTGTGCTACAAATGTGGCAAACCCGACCACTATACCAAAGATTGCAAAGTTAAAAGCTACAATGATAAGAAGAAGAAGAAAGAACTGCTTGTAGCTACTTGGAGTGATGATGATAATGATTCTGTTAGTTTTAGTGTCCTAGTCCAATCATTTATGTACATTGTCATTAGATTTATCAATTTAAAAAGATCCATTTCATTTCATATCTATAAAATATTATGCTATGTTTCATGAAGATAAAAATTCCATGAATAGTTTATTCTTTCTTATATCATCAAGTCCGTCTTGATAGTAAAACCCTAAGGTAAAAGGAATACTATTTTAAATGTCCCTAATTGATTGTTGTCATAGGAAAGATAACAAACCAAGATTAATATGTTGTTAAGTAGATAATCACGTTTTACTGATTATGGATATGAGATATCACTTAGAACATAGATATATGTTACGGAACATGTATTGAACTGGCCCGCTATAAAAGCACTTCATAGATCTATGTAACAAGTAGCTTTCATACAGTGGTGATGTTTGAATCCTCTGACTCAAACTCACTATCGACTATACATGAGGAATCACATATTGTTACTTAGTCAAACTTTATCTGTAACAGGGTAACAATAAATGCTATGATTGGATATGTCATGAATCTTGTAGAGGAGTGATAGTGAGAGTGACAAATTTGTTACTCTTATGAAGAGTGACATCTTTAAGCCACTTGATGAGAATGATTGATGGAATGTATGCATACTAAAATGAATTGATGAAAGGGTTTATCAATGTCATTTGTATATCAATTTACTTGGGATCAAGAAATACATTAAGCAATATAATGTTGACATGTAATCATACCTTATGTTTAATACATATATTGTGAGACATAAGGACTAAATATCAAACTGTGAAAGGTTAACTCAAATCACCGATACCATTCGATTTTGGGTTGCCATAATGTATTACTAGATACCGCTTATGGACTTTGGGCCTAAGTTTTGGGGCTAGACCCATTGCCATTTTCAAGTGGACCTATTGGGTCACACACAAGAATGAATTGAATTGATTCACAAATATTATCTCTTATGGTAATTAAATTATTAACATGATTAATTTTATTAATCATTAATAATTTATGATTTATGTCAAATGGATAATATAAGATATTATCCATTAATGTAATGAGCTTTTAATATAAATTACTTCTTATAATGTTTTGGGCATATTATTATGTGTGACATAATTTAGGCCCATATAGATTAATAAGGAGTGATTTATTTAATGATAATGTATCATATAATTAAAATCCCAATGACATTAAATAACCCATGAAGAAATTCGGCACACTCCCTATTTTATAGGAGGAAATTTGGCTATGTTAGGTTGACTAGGTCAAAGGTTGACTAAGTCTTATTTAATCAAGTTGATTAAAACACCTAATTAAGAAAGGAGTCATTATTCTTGTAAGGCATGAATAAGTAAAATCTAATCCTTTTTAGCTTAGAATTTCGGCACACACACTTTAATATTGACTAGGTCAAAGTTCGAATAGGTCGTAATTAAACTAGTGCTTGTTAATTAGGACTCCTAATGAAGTAAGGACTTCATATGCTTATAGGACAAGTAAGAGGAACCTAGTACATCTAGACTAGGGTTTCCATACTCCTATAAATAGGGCTTGTCCAAATTTCTACCTCTCTTGATGGCATTGCTGAATTTGTTAATGAACAAATAAAAGAGAGAAAATTATGCGAAAGTGAGAATATCGATTCTTGGTGCTAGTACACTAAACCGATTCAACCAATTTCATTTTTGTGGATACCATCGGTCCTGTTCACGCATAGACAATGTGGGTAGAAAGGTTTTTGAGTTTGTACTAAAAGCTACACCAACATTGTCATTCAGCCGAATCCATAAAAGCAATATTTAAGGTAAAATTGCTAATCCTAATTGTGTATATCGATATGCATGGATCCTTGGTGGAATTCTAGATGTAATTTTTTTTTGTTTCTACTGCCATGTATGCTTATGAATCTCATAAACTTAGTTAAGAATTCCAATAGAGGTATCATAGTCACTTGCATCATCGACATAGACGATTTCTTTTATATGCGATATAATTGTTTGATTGTTGATGTTCGGCCTTGATTTAATATTGATGATATTGTTGCTGAATTAATCATATGATTTAGAATTTAATTTAGCAAGATAAAATTGAGTTTATTTGTGATGGGCCGAATTTTATATGATGATTGAATTTGCCAATGTTGTAAAGATTTGCTTAGAAAGCTGACTAGGTTTTGTACATGCGGTTTTTGTAACGGGATTATAAATAATGAATTGAATCATAATTTGATTATGAGATTCAATTATTAATGAGATTAATATTGTTAGTTTTAGTGCCCTAGTCCAATCATGATATACATTGTCATTTGATTTATCATTTAATAAAGAGGCATTTCATTTCATATATTTGAAATATTGTATGTTTTATGAAGATAAAACCTCCATAAATAATTTATTCTTTCTTGTGTCATTAAGTATGACTTGATAGTAAAACCCTAAGGTAATAGGAATACTATTCTAAACGTCCCTAATCGATTGTCATGATGGGAATGATAACAAACCAAGGTTAGTATGTTGCTAAGTTGATAATAATATTTTACTGATT
>CAODLS010793714.1:0-10462 GCA_948243855.1 Flueggea neowawraea | reverse complement strand
TTCGAATTTAGTTGTGGAAAGATGACAACCAATTGGTCTCTGTGAGGGGCAGCTGATGTCCTTTCACTTGTGTATACACACTTTATGTGTAAAATTTATTATTATTTTATTTATTTTTTTGCTAAATCTTATTTTATTTTTATTTTAAATCATGGTAATTATTTTTTAAAAATATCGATTAGTTTGGATTTTTTTTTGCTGAAAATGAAACTTCCCTTTTATTATAATTGTAATTGGAAATTAATATTCCTACCATTATACATAAGTTAAAATGGTTATATATATATATATATATATATACACCCATGTCCACAACCCATTATATATATCTACACAATCCCATACATCTGATGACAAATAAAGTGTTATTTTATAGTTGGTAGAAATCATATATTATATATAATATTGTAAATGTATATAATATATCTAAATAAATCATGAATAAACTATAAATAAACCAAATATATGTATTATATATTAAGAGACCACGGACTCGAGCAGGGTCACGGGACCATGCTGGACTCCCTTAGGTCCGCCCCTGATGTCCACAGTGTTTTAGTTTCCTTCATGCATGTATGGGGTTGATATTTACATAATCCTAAATGTATCACAATATTCCCATATCTCAACATATTATTACTTGTGTCAGTTGTGTGCATATATCTGGAAAACAATATGCATGTTGACTATGAAGGCCGGACCAAATCGGTCTCTGACATTATAAGATACACTAAACTAGATTAATGTTTCAACAACAATTATATCCAAAATTAGAACGTAATTGAGTATTTATATTGATAGCTTATTTTGCGCACTAAGTTTTTATTCTTTTTAACCGTATTTGTGATTCTCTTAGTCAATAGTCATATATATTTACATAATACTTGTCACGCGTCCGAGTATTCTTTTTATAACTGTGACTTGAAACTAATTAATTCAAATAGTTGAATATATGTATTATTGATGTTGAAGTTTAAAAAAATCTCTTTTATATATACTAACATTATTATCAATAGACTCATATTAAAATTTCTGTATTTATCACAAACGATTGCTTATAAAAAAAATCCTTTATTTTAACATAAAAAAATTGATTCTTGATAAATCCAAACGTTATATTAAATACTTACATTGACTCATTAACAAAAACTACAATTTATATTCTTTATAAAAAAGACTATTGATGTTTCATACTTTTTACATAATCAATGAATTAAGGCTAAATATTACTTATAAATATAATATTTTTTCACACCATTAAGGCGTCTTTTCAAGGACAAAATTATATATAAGAGCCAATATATCTTAATCGGATGAGGTTAGTGATTGTCAATAAACATGGTTCACAATAATTACAATATGTATTTATGCTACACGGCATGGTCTCATTATCTTATTGTTTCAAATCTAGCTCGCATGTACGATTAGGTTGGTTTAAATGTCGTTAAGCAAATCTCAGACAAATCCACTGCCATCTTTGACCTAAATGAGTCATGTAATTCAAATCCAAAGGCTGCAAATATGAATACGATTGTAAATGATACTACTTGAATTATATATATATATATATATATATACTAATGATAATTCAATATAATTAAGCTGTGTAAGTTCAACCTGTTCAATGCGGTACGGTGCATGTATATGTCGGATTGAAATGTTAGTTTTATGGGATTGACTACAAGTATTTATTTCATGAACAAAGGCAGGAATTATAATACATGCCTACACATAAACATCAAGCGGTTGGTAATATAAATTTTTTAGTTAAACCGTCCTTGTCTGAGGGTTTTTTCTGCATAAATAAATAATTAAGAATCGATCAAAAAAATAATTAAGAAAGACAAAATGCAGAAATTGAAAGTCCATATATTTTTATATATAAAAAGAGAGATTTGATTTCTATATATTTATGGTTTTTTGTTCTTTCATGAATCCCAGTTCAGCCCTTCATACAGAGAAAGACAATCTAACAAATATTTAAAAAAAAATAAAAAAGGCCGAGGAAAACAGATCATTTGGATTAGGTATATCGGATTATAAATAAGCAATAATTAATCATATGAGGGTTTCCACCAACTCCTCCAATTGGCTGACTCGACATTTCCAACCTGAAAATGACAATTCTTGCCTAAATAAAAGGCCTAATTTTGCTCCCAACTGTGCTCATGATTTGATACATTTAGATGTTGTATCCCAAAACATGGAACATTTTGCTAACTATATGTTGGATATTTGCTCATTAAAACAATTTGCTATATTTATGTTGGATATTTTCTCATTAATATTATTACTCCCACAATTTATATAGAATTAATTTCCCCATAATTAATCACGAAAAAAATTAAATCAATGAATATTTCAATAAAAAATAAATAAGACAATTGAGTAATATA
Organism: Flueggea neowawraea; assembly: GCA_948243855.1. Classification (NCBI taxonomy): domain Eukaryota; kingdom Viridiplantae; phylum Streptophyta; class Magnoliopsida; order Malpighiales; family Phyllanthaceae; genus Flueggea; species Flueggea neowawraea. The sequence continues at coordinate 8,066 of CAODLS010793714.1, read as the reverse complement.
TGAAAATACTAGTATTTTATCAAAGGCTTATTAGCATATCTTTTTTTTTTGGTAAATCAATTAATTGCATTATATGAAAGAATGTATATACAAAGTATAGTCACATTAGAATCAATCTTAGTCAGTTCCTTACCAAGCTCTGACTCACACCTGGACAGAGAGATAAGGAGACTGAACTTAGATTAAAACATTGTTCTGTATAACAACATTACACTGAAGAACATCACTATACAAACAATACAACAAAGAAACCAAAAAAGATAATGCTAAACTAAGTCAATCCAACTGACATTTCAAAGCAACAGAATTCAATACATGACTAAACACTCTATTTCCTAAAGGTATGCTTTGATAAAAAACACATTTATTTCTCTCAAACCAGATCCAGTAGACTGTAGCAGCAAAGACAAGGCGCCTAAACTTGCTGAGTTGATTTTTGCCTCTGGTTTTGCAGGAGAAAAAACTGACTTCTCTTCTTTATGGCAAAACTCAACGCATACACCTGCATTTGATTAATAAATCTGTCCAAATAGCAGAGGTAAAACTACATTCAAAGAATAAGTGCCTAACTGTTTTTGGCATAGAATTACAGAGGACACAAGTGACATTAGGAGCACAACCCCATTGGAATAATCTTGTTTTCACAGCAAGCTTATCAAGTATAGCTAACCAAAGCACAAAAATGTGTCTAGAAATAATAGAAGGACCCCAGACCAGCTTATTCCAAGGACAACAGGGCTTTTAGGCCTCAGCTCTTGCCAGACGCTTTTAATAGAGTAAGCACCAGTAGCAATGAGCTTCCGTTTTACCATATCATATCTGCTTGCATTTAGATTTATCATGAAAATCACATGCCATGCAGAACTAGTATCCTCATCTATGGGATCAGGAAAGTTCCACCAGTTATGCCTCCAAATATCAGCAATCTTGGCTTCTGTTGGAATATCAGAATCCCTAATGTGAATAGATGGAAAAGTAGCATGAACAGAATTGCTATTAAACCAAGGGTCGTACCAGAATGAAAAGTCTTTTCCATCTCTTATTACATAATCAAAGCCGTGCATCATGTCCCTTCTAAGAGAGAGTAAGTTATTCCATGCCCAACTGCAATCAGGAGGCTTTACAATACTCCAAAAGCTTAATTTCTTAAGCTTTTGCCGTGTAATCTAGATTGCCCACATAGAGTTTTTAACATATCTTATCATTAATGTTTTGCACTTTTCATTAATTTTAGCATTACTTTTAAATCGTAACCTAATCTAGTATTAATTTAGATTACATTACCACTTCCAACTTCCACAAATTTTTCGTATATGATTTTTGCCAGATGATGATGTGGTCAGCTAGCGCTGATGTTTTCTATTACGTGCATGCTAACAAGGATAATTTATGATATGTCAACAATAAATCTTATCGAATAAGAAATTAAGCACAACAGTTTTTCATTATTTGATAAATCATTTTATTTGCTCTCACTGAGGATCGAATCCACGATTCCTTAGTGCTAAAATTTATTCCACTAGCTGCATGTCTATGGTAACACACAAAAGTTAAGATTTTCTTTTTTACACTTGCCTTCGCATATTTAAACTGAGATATTTTATATTTATGTCAAAGTTTTGTTTTCTAATATTAATATTAGAGCTCATACTTGTCTATATTGTGGACTATTTCCATTGATGATCGTTAGGACTCCTACTGAAGTATTGTCTGCTACGGACTTGCACTCTCATACTTGTTAATAAAAAGGTGTTTGATCAATGGGTTGAAGGAGAAATATATTTATAAATAGCCCTTGGTCTTGTATCTTAGGTAATACGGGCGGCATTACTCTATAATAGGCCTCAAATTAGCAACACTCAGTAATAAAACATAACTTATGATGAGTTTATACAATAAATTTGAAGAAAATAAAATTATGAGTTCTTGTTTTTGGCATATTAGTAAAAGAGGTTGTATATTGATAGAATTTACAGTAAAAAAAAACACAATATGTATTTCTAAAATTACAACATACAAAATATATAATATGCTAAATTAATATATCAATGCTCAAATTTGAAAAATTACGTTTCATTGCCACACGCATGCTTTTTCTTTATCCCCAATCATATTGGTGCATGCAAGTATATTAGACATGAAATCACTCAATTATGCAAATGCGTAAAATGGGTTTAAAATAGATTAATAATAAATTCGTGTCAAATTCATGCCAAAAACAAACTATAAAAATGTGCTTTAGACATAAATTAGATTCGCTTAAAATGTGCTTATTACTAATTTCAGTTCTCCAAACTTGCTACTAAGTTCAGTTTGTTTATTACTACTGATAATGATATAGTGACAGCAAGTCCAGATTCGTTGTTTGTTCGATCATTCGAGCAGTTTTATAGTCATTAATTAGTGTAAATTTAAACCGATGCAACCCAAAATCATTATTTTTTTGGTTGACTTTTGAAATAACCACTAGGTCAACTATACAACTTATATATCCTATTATCAACCAAATTTATAAACCGCTAATTAAAAATAAATTTACACGAAAACATAAGTTGTTTATAAGAAAATAAGCTTTCAGGTTTTGCAAATTGTTGTAATTTAGGTGAAGTATAACAAAAGACTAAGTACCGTAATAATGTGGTTTGAGTAATGCCACCACAGAAGTCAACTCAAGAACCCTATAAAATTAAAATTGAATATTAGAGATTCTAACACATTCAAATAGGATTGCCCTATTGAGGGCGATGATCTTTTAAGTTTAATACATATTTAATAGAAAAATCTTGTTTATAATTGTTTCTTGATTAATATATGCAATAATTTGGGTTGTTCAACTATATCATAAACGATGTATATATTACTTATTTACGTATATATACGCCTGGTCCTGATTACCTTAATTAGAGATGTTCTTTTCTTGGAAAAAGCGAAATCATGTATTGTTTACGAAAACATTAATCAAAATAGTAAAGCCATATGGGCTATGGAAATTGGGTAGTTGTTCATATTTATCTAATGAGGCAGTTTAATGGAAAGTGTTTATCCTCTAAGATACCCCATTCTATTAAAAAATTCCAAGTAATGATAAGGTCGAGTTCAAATTAAACATTGACTCAAATGCTTTACTAACTTATCAAATAACCCATTAGATAATTTTATTTTTAAGCATATTATTATCTCCATACAAGTATATTGTACTTTCTACATTTTTGTCACACCATTTTTTTCAATCCAAATGAAAGTCATTATATTGTAATTGCTAGCAAATCATCGACAACACAAGTTGGGGCATATATCCCCAAACATGGAGACCTGAAAAGCAATTTACACTTCTAGCTAACGAATGAGCCAAAAGATTCATGTACAATATTTATAATTATTGTAAATATATCACTACTGTTATTTTGTTAATTTTTTTATTAAATGTTGATAAAAAAATAATGCCACGTAACAGATAAAAATTAATAGAATGCTATAACGATTGATGATAATAACAAAAATAAACTCCATAAAAATTATAAATTAGGCATGCACCAAAATATTCTATACAATTAATATGATTATCCTAATTTATTGTATAAAATTTGCTAGGAATAGTATACAATAAATAAGCTCCATAAAAATTGTAAATTAGACTTTCCCCATAACTTTTTGCGGGTGAGACTTGGCAATCGAAAACCAGAGGTGTTAATGTAAAGTCCTTCCATACGAGAAGTTCAAAGAAAGTTGGCATATCTTTACCATAAAAGGAAAACTTGGTTATGCTAAACGACTCTAGTCTTTAGGAGCAATGAGAGGATGGGAATTTGAGAATTGAGAAACCATTAGGAAAACACATCCAACCCCTTTTGTGTTCTGTACGGAAATTTCATGGCTCTTTCACCCAATTTGGGTTAAAGTTCTTGGCTACCATTCTCACCAATTTTTTTAATAAGCCACTTTATTTGCTCTTCTTAAAAATTGTACTCTCAGTATCGGAAACCAGTGGCAGAGGGAGGTGGGGTTGGCCGATCCCGCCGAAGTACTTCTACCCCACTGTTGTGTTGACCCACCTCTGTCATTGGGGTTGGAGAAGTCTCAACCCCAGTTCTAACACTAACCCCACCTCCTTTAATTCTTGGCTCTATCATTGTCGAAAATGACTTTAATATCAATAACCATTTTTACAAATTATCTTTGTTTACAATTTTTCAAGTTTCATTTATTTCTTGATGAATGCTTTCTTTGTTTTTATTCCAAAATTTTATGTAGGTATATCCATACATACTAATATTTTATTTTTGATTTATTTATTTTGTGATGCATTAATAAATAATATTTACTTAGTAGGTGATTTGACAAGTACAACGAATTACATATTATCACGTTAAAATATTTTATAAATAAACTCTTACAATATTTCATCTTTTATTAACATGCTCTTAATTTGATAATAACATAAATGGAATAAAAGAAATTCGCGTTGCTCTACTATAATCTTTTGTTGGTATACACGCTGTATTTCAAAAGAAATAATTCAATCAACTAGACAGATGGAGTAATACTTTTTTTTTTTTAAAAAATAGACATCTAATATAATTCAATAAATTTATAATTTATTGGTATTCGAGAAGAAGCAAATGAGATAAAAAAAAAACTAGACATATAGCATACTTGTTTTTCAGAGAACCAGATATATTCTTTTTTTTTTTTTCTGCAGAACCAGATATATTCATAGCCATAATTTCTGGGCAAAAAATTGATAGTAATAATAGGAGAGTGGGTAGAGGAAAATGGGCCTTGATAACTCCACATTTAGCGACAAAGTCCAAATTTATGAATATGTGGGGTCCAATTGAACTTTATGGAGTTTCTAAAATAGTAAAAATTGAACTGGTAAAGAAACTCTTTTCAAGGGGAAATTTCTGTTTCAACTGCCAACCGTATTGAATGGGTGACTTGCTTGCCTTCTGGCTTCTTTGGATTTTGGTCGCAGAATGGCTGCTATGTTCCTGCATCCACCACCTCAGTTAATACATTCACACTTCTTCATTTTGGTTTTCTCCTCATTCACTTGTTGGATTGAATGTTTTCATTTTTAAAAAGTATTGAATGTTGTTTTTGTACGCATTAGCTCTCTTTGAGAATCTAATTTGTAATCCCTTAACGATCAAAATGAGTAATACAATACATGCTTGTTCTAGAATACGAAGTACTACGTAGTTGATGCAGCGGAATAGTTTAAAATAAAGGGGATAAATATTAGGTCCGTGGATTCGCGCATGAATACCGGACACAACCTTCTATAGACTTGTTAATTCACCGAATACCAAGAAAATAGGCATCCAAAACACAAATTGGGGGAAAAATAGTCTGTAATATTCTCAATAATAAAAAATGCCTCCAAACTCGACCAAACAATGTTTAAGAAAGAAACTCAAACCCTAATTCAAAAAAAGACCAAAATACCCAACTAAAAGGGTTTTGGGCCTCCAAAAAGGCCCTAAACGACATATTTTTGGGCCAAAAAGGGGTCAGTACAAGTTACACCCAAAATTGATTTGTAGATCTCGAAACAAGTTTCTATTTGATATATTATACGTCCCGTAACTCATCCCGAATCCAAAAGTTATGGCCTCCGGAAGTTCTGCTGCACTTTGTCGAATTCAAGCCCGCCCAAAATTTTAAAGCCACCTCATCCACATCAGTAGTCCTAGTGTGTTAATGTAATACTTACAAGAGTAGTCATACATTCCACTAAGTAAAAGAAAATTATATCATGTTATTGATTTTTTTGGTATATTGCATCCGATATTCTAGGCTTCCCCAAGTCGAGCAGAGGAGATTTAATGGGCTCAGACTAATCCGGTTTCGGGAGTTTGATAGGCACCTCGAATAGTGGGATCCCTACCACTAACGTTGATGTGTTCCCAATGCTCGAACTCGAGATCTTTGGTTAAACTGGAATAGCTCCTGCCAGTTGATCTAAGCGTTCGGTGATTATGTTACTGATTTTTGTTTTACATTGTCTTCTACTAAAAATCGATTTCTCTACACTAACATTGGAGATAACTCTAATATCACTACATTACAAGTTTATTGGTAATTGTATTATTTTTTGTGGACGACTAACCAAATTCAATTGAATAAAAAAAATACAGGTTGATTCAGTTATTATTAATTTTCATTTTTTTTGTTCAATTAATTAACAAATAAGTCCAACTATAAGCTAAAGTTAACTCCTAAATACGAACACTATCCATTTTAAAATCACTCATTATTTGTGAAATCCAGTGCGCTCTCTCTGTTTTTTTTTTTGTTTTAGATGTTTGCATATTTTGATCTATCGTATTTTGTTTTTCCCTTTTTTTTTTTGGATTTAATCTATCGAACCAAAATTATTTAAACAAATTAATCATTTGATTCACTTAAATGCCACTTTTATCTACAATTGTAGGTTATGAGTTTCTTATATAAATTATAGATTTGTTTGGAATAAAAAATTCATGGTTTATTTATACTTTATTTATGGTTTATTCATCGTTTATGTAGGGTGTATTATATGTATTTACAATATTATATGAGAAACTAACACTTTGTATATAACATATGGTCTCTCTCAACTATGACATAACACTTTATTCGTTGTTAGGCCCCGCTTGAATTTTGTTCTGGGTCCATCAGTGATTGATACGAATGCAATTTTTGGACCAAAATTACAATCGAAAACTCCCATCTATCATAGATGAAATGACATGAATTTATCCTTTAATTAAAAAGTCATGAATTTTTTACATCTAAACATCAAATGATTTGGGAGTTAATTATGTTAGGTGCTCCAAATAAAATACCAAATTCAATAAATTGACCCACACAATTTCAATTTTTTATAAATGGAATCACGCTAAAATTTTTGTCCACAAATGCCACATTTTCAAAACTTATTTTAAAGAATGTTTTTAATTGAGTTGTTTCGGTTTTGATTTGCTTTGTTTGATGTGGTGGCGGAAACCTTAGCATATGTGGCTGCAGAAACGCGAAACCCTAGTAGATCAGCGGCAATGGTGGAAGGCCTAACAAATCTATGCTTTTATGGTACTTATTGGTTTAATGTAAAAAAACACTTTCAAACATAATTTGTGCAGGTTGATTTTGTTGAGTTTGGTTAATTTTTGTTGAGTTTGATTGATTTTGTGCAGGAGTGACTACATTTGGAGACCTTCGTTGTCATGACTCATTCCCGGGACCATGACCGGCGTATGAGGTGAACCGTCTATGGGAGCCCGGTCCATCCCTCACAAGCCTCCATAGTACAAAACTTCTACCCAAATATCATATTTAAAGAAATATGAAAAACAAATAAAAGTATATTCTTTGTTTATTAAAACAAAACATAGATAATATTAAGTGCGGAAATTATTTCAAATTAAAACATTTGAAATGTCAGAAACATAACCATATCACACAGGAACCCGGTGTGGAGCATCTAACAAATCATACAAATGGGCCTGGTCAAAAGGGCACTGACCGCAACATCAAAATCCCTCACTGAGCATCAAATGCCAACGAACATAATTCCTCAGAGTCAATTGCAAGATGATAATAACAGGAGACAAAACAAACAAAAAAAAAGGGTCAAACCCTGTGAGTGAGGCACAACGCTCCATATCGCCTCATACGTGCCTCACAAAGACTGATTTGAAAACCATTTGAAAACTAACACATGTGGTATACGACAGGTATACATATGTATACACTATATACATAGTATGGTTTCCACGAAAACATTTCGAAATCATTTGCAACCAAAGCAAACAGCATGCACAAAATTATTCTGGAACTAAACCAGAATCTTTCAAGAATCTTTCCAAACTTTATTAAAGCTAACATGCTTTCCAAACTCAAAGAAAAACCTTTTAAAAACCATTTTATCTTATCGGAGCTTTCAAAACAAAATCCTTTTTGGTTGTACTAAGTACATCAAAAATCCAAAACCCTTTTACCGAAAACTCTTATCAGAGTTCAAAACTTCACCACGTAGGCATTATTTTCTAGAATATTTTCAAAATAACTAAAACTCAATTGTT